>SNQJ01S0055883.1:17768-46833 GCA_010110895.2 Picea sitchensis
CCATCTTCCAATGGATCATTATTATTAATTTCTCAAAAAGTGCTCAAAAACATGTCTTACAATGCTCAAACTGACAAACCGACTGCTCCAATGGCTTCCCAGCGTCCCAAAACCCCTGTCTGGGCTCTTTCGACACCTCAATCAGTCGAAAAATGAAGAAGTTAGGCCTCCTGGAAGTCTCCCTCTTCAAGCTTGCTGTCTCTGGTTCTACAATTCGCACCCCCCTTGAGTGAACCTGGCTCACACGCTCTTTTAAGCGTAAAAACCCAGCACCGGGCGCAACCGTGCCAACGGTACAAACCCTAGGACGGTTAAGGCACCTCCAGCCCCTAACTGCCTGGGCACCTAGGCATATGGCCATGTGACCTCGCGCTGGGAAAAACGGTGGTTAAACCATTTGAGAACCGTGCAACTTCTGTTGGGACCCCGCGCCAACATTTAACACACGGGTCGTGGTTTCAAACCCCACGCATACACATAATATATATATATAATACATTTCAATGCAATGTATTGCAATACAATGTAATACAATGAAATGCGCGCGCACCAAAACATTCAAGCCAATGCATATATGTTGGGTCATATGTAATACAATGCATCCACGGGTCGGGGCTAAGCCCCGGACCGACCCCCCTTTCCTTTCAAACATAAATCAACCTTAAATATATGTTTTATGACATGGTAAACAAGGAGAAAATGGTGGTACTTTGGTTAGCGGAGAGTTATGAAGTCGTTAGTGTGGGGGGAGGTCCGGGGGTCGAACTCCGCAGACTCCCAATACAATTTTATATAACCAATTAAACAATAATGAGGGGGACACGTGGTGCCCATGGATTGGGCCATGTGTCCTCATATTACTTTCCACCAATCAGACACGTGTCACCATCCAATACGCCAGCAACCAACCAATAAACAACTTCCACGTCATCACTGTACGGCCTGTACGGTCCTGCCACGTCACCGTACGGACTGTACGAACAGGTACAGTGAGCATCCAAAAAAAATTCCTATTTGTCTTGGCGAACAGATCGCGATATCTCCTTCATACAGACTCCATTTAAGAAAGTAAATATACCGCCGGAATCAGGAAGACGAGATGGACGCAATGGCACTGTTTTCGTCACATTCCGAGCACTTTGAAAATTGAGCAAAATTTGATCCCCTAATCACTGAGGGTAGTAAGGGGATGAGTTTTCATGGGAAAAACCCAATTTGACATGTAATTCGCTCATCATCTGGTTTTTGAAGTGTGCACCATGATCAGTGACAATGGCGCGTGGTACACCAAAACGAGTTATGATATGGTTGAAAAGAAACAGAGCTGCAGTACGACCATCGTTTAGGAAGGTAGGCATAGCCTTAGCCCATTTGGTGAAGTAGTCGACGGTGACGATGATGTAACCGTGCCCCCTCGGTTGAGGTAGGCTTACACTACATGAAATTGATACCCCACTTGGCAAAGGGGCCAATGGCGATAATGGGGTGCAACGCAGTAGGGTGGGTACATGCCTTCTTATTAAAGACTTGGCAGGGTGGGCATTGTTTGACGACCCATAGGATTTTTTGGGCTGTGGCCATACTGGAAAGGTGACCGCCACAGGTGCCAAGGTGACAATCGTTCAAAACGCGTTCAACCTCCTCATGAATCAGACATCACCGAAGGATGGTGTCAATACCACAGTGATACAAGGTGTCGTCGAGGATGAGATAACGGCGAGAGTGGTGACGAATGCATTGACGCTCTTCGCGAGAGATGTTGGGTTGAAAACGTTGGGTTTGAAGGTAGAGGAGAATGTCTCCGTACCAAGGATCGTAGGTGTTGATGAGGAAGATATATTCATTGGGGAGAGAATCTCTAGGTTCAATGTTTTCATCAGCACGAGGGAGAGCACAGATAAGCTCTGCAAACACCAGGGATATTTTGGCTTTAGCCTTCGTAAACTCAAGATCGAATTCTTGAAGAATAACGATCCATTTAGAATATTTTCCCCTAAGTACTTGATGCGTCAAGACGTGGTACATGGGGTTGGAGTCTGCGATCACCATGGTGGTGCATAATAAGGTGTAATGGAGGAATCTCTGGACAGCGATGACGACTACCAGAGCCAGTTTCTCGACATGCTGATATTGGAGTTTGGGTCCAGATAGATTCTTGATCAGATAATAAATTACATGTTCTTCGTCGTTAGGGTCCTCCTGAACTAACACCATCACAATAGTGGAAGTGGAGGTGGCCAAGTAAAGGATATAGTCCTTTGTGTACTCCAGAGGGTGTAACAAGGGAGCGTGGGTCAAGGCATGCTTGAGAGCATCGAATGACCATTGGGCAGCGTCATCCCAGATGAAAGGGGTGTTCTTCTACAGTAACTGCATGAATCCTTTAGTTATCTCGGCATAGTTGCAGATGAAACGATGAAGGAAGTTTACTTTTCCTTGCAAACTCTGGAGTTGGGTCAAATTGGTAGGTGGGGGTAAGGCTAGAATGGCCTTGATCTTTAGAGGATCCACCCAGATCCCATCTTTGGAGACAATGAAACTGATGAGTCGACCAGATTCGACAGTGAAAATGCACTTGTGGGGGTTCAAGCGAATACGGTAGAACCGACATCGAAGAAAAATTTCCCACAAGGGATTGATGTGATCGGATCGATTGGATGAGAGGAAATGTAAATCATCGAGGTAAGGCTCTACGATATGCTTTATATCATGAAAAGAATATGACATGGCCCGCTGGAAAGTAGCACCGGCGTTTTTTAGGCCAAATGGTAACTTTCGATAGGAAAAATTCCCCCATGGGAAGATAAAGGTCATCTTATGTTGATCAGTAGGTAATATTTCAATCTGGTTATACCCAGAAAATCCATCCATGAAAGAGAAGATTACGCTCCCCGTGCAATTATTGATGATTTGGTCGATGAAGGGCGTAGGGTAGTTGTCCTTAAGACAAGATTTGTTGAGGTCTCGATAGTCCACACAAACACGGATGGTCGCTTGTTTTTTGGCAACTAGAACAAGGTTGGAGACCCATTCTGTCAAAGGGACGAGGTAGATAAAGCTAGATTTTAGAAGTTTTTCAACTTCTGCCTTTACAGCTGCGATTTTCTTGGGATGAACCGGGCGAAGATTTTTTCGAACAGGTTTCACGTCAGGCTAAGTTTTGATTTCATGTACGATGATTTAAGGGTCGATCCCTGGTATCTCCTCGTAGCTCCATGCGAAGACATCATGGAATTCCTTAAACAAAGTGGTGTAAGAGACCACTTCTTCGGGTGTGCAATTAGCACCAAGGTTGATGTTTTCCATGACACCTTCTTTGATCGAAATATCAATAACAATCGTAGTAGAGATGTTACCCATGTTCCCCTCAGAGAGAGTATCTTGTGTGAGGATGGGAGATTTCGGAGCATCGGTAACATCGGGAGGGAAGACAGAGCATATATCTTGGTGAATTTCTTCCAAAGGTGGAAGAAAAGAGGATCGATGATGGTTATCATCCCAAGGCAGATCGTCAATGCTAAGAATTTCCATAATAGATTCATCCGAAGGAAAAAATTGGGAAATGTAATCAACGGCAGACGACAAGGAATCCAACCATGAGGGCACCGAGTAGGCATCGGGTGCCAATAAATGTGAATTGTTCAAAGAGGGAGAGGCATATTGGATAGCTATGTATGCGGCCTCGACTGGGCTAAGTGGCATGGTGTCACCGAGCTCATCGAATTCCAAAGGACTAGGTTCAATCCAAGGATCATATGATTCCAAGGATTGATAAGGCATAGTCGAGATCATATTGACAATGGCAATATGATGCGCGGTAGGTGGAAGTGGTGTAGGGAAAGTACCCATAAGGCTAGAATATTTCAATAAGCCAACACCAACGCTTTCATATGTAACTGGGTGGTCTCCCAAAAAGGGAATGTTGTTGGTGGTAGGGATGCGAGCGTCGAGTGTACAGAAATCAAGTTGATCGACGGTGACAATTTTGCCTTGATGGGGGAATTGTACACATCGGAACACCGACGAGGCGACGACAGTCATATCTTAGAACCAACTTCTTCCAAGTAATAGGTTGTAATTGAGGGGAGCATCGATCACCTCGACATCAACGGTAACAGTTTTTCCACCCAACTAAATGGCTAGGGATTGTAATAACCCATGAGGATGAAAACCTCATCCATCGAAAGCGCGTAACATCGTAGAGGATTTGTTAAGGGTGGGTGATTTTAAGCCTTTCCAACAGGCTAGAGACATGACACAGGTAAAGGCTCCCTCATCTAGGATAGTTCGGTGGATTTGTTGATTGTGAACAACAACATCGATTTGGAAAGCTAGCTGGTGGGAGAGTTACGGTCGATGGTCATCCAGATTAAACGTGAGGTTGTTTGATGACTCAGGATCAAAAGCATTGATAGTGGCTAAGAGCATTCTACGTTGGCTGGGACAGTGTTGTAGAACTTCCAAGGTAGACATAGCACACGGGGCTTGGGCCAAATCTTCTATGATATTGTAATGGCAGCCTGTGAATTAGGATTGAAGGTAAATTTTCGGATGGTGCTCTTAGGAGGGCGTAAGATAGAGTCAAAAGAAGGTTTTTCAATCTGAAGTGGCCCAGATGGAGGGCTAACAGACGGAGGATTAACAGAGGATGGTAACGGGTCTGGTGAAAAACCGTTAGCAGTATTTGGCTTATCGGGTTTAACTAGCGTGTCGTATGTCACAGAGCGAGTGGTTAGATTCACCCCATTAAACATGTAAATGTGGGCACTTGTCGAGGCCTCATCATGGGGTTGGTTGGAACTTCCCCCTAGAATGGGGTTTTGGGCAACCAAATATTGCTGTTGTTGAAAAGGCTGTGTAAGCACAGTGGGTTGTGAATTTCCCTTGAAAAGTTTGGCCACTTCATCGCGATGTGGGCAGTCTCGAGTGTAGTGATCTTCACCACAAATGAGACATGGGAATTTCGGTTTTCGTTGTGGTTGTTTTTCGGCAGCAGGGGTTTGCGGTTGAGTTTTGGGTTGTTCGTTGTTATTGTTCTTCTTTGGTTTATTTCTCTCTTTCTTCTTTCCCCCAGGTTGTTGTGAAGGTATTTATTGGACCACATTCACCTCAGAGACCTAATTTTGAGAGGGGGTAGAAGAGGGTGCAGTCAGATTGGGAGTAGCCGTTGAAGCAGGCCACTGAATTGTTCCAGCTGACTGGGAAGTAGATTGGGTTTTGACGGAGCCAATAAATCCATCTGCATGTGAAGCAGATGATGGTTTGGATGGATCGTTAGTGGCACGGGTAGAATTCAATATTAACTCGTATAGAGTACCGGATTGTGAATAGACTAAGTCTAAGTACTGAGCTAGGGCGATAGATTCTTCCTCAGTGACCACACCACCCATGGCAACATCACGAGCGATATGGGGTAACAATGATTTAGTGAACCATTCTGCTAACAATTGGTCAGGAATGATTTCTTTCATTAGCCTTCGTCGTCGTCTCCATTCATGAATATGGTCAGATATATGTACGGAAGTTATCTGACGAAGGGAGGTTAATAGTTCAATACCCATCTCGTATCGAATAGGCAGTTGGAAGTGTGTGAGGAAGGACATGGCGAGGGAGTTGAAATCGTGAAAAGATGTGTGTGGTAGTTCAATATACCATTTCATTGCGGAACCCGTAAGTGTTCGTTGGAAAAGACACAAACGAATCGAATCATCCATGAGGGAGTTGGATGAACACCACAAATGGAAAATCATCATGTGGTTGTTTGGGTCTTCTCCATACTTTCCGTCGAATTTTGGGATATCAGAAGGAAGTTTAGCTGGGATAGCTGGCCAAACTGGAGAATGATAAATAGGATCATTCGTTAACCGAGACAAGTCTGGAAGGTCCAGGGTAGCTAGAAAAGGTAGTTGTCGGTTAACCTGTGGGTAATGATGGTGTGGAATGGGGGCACCAGTGGGGCCAATCACTGGGTTATGTGGATAATTGTAACTAGTGGGCCCTCTTGTATGAGGTTGGTTTTGACCAAGGTACACAGAATTTGAGGTGTTTTGAGAAGCATGTGTGAGCGGAGGATAACCGGATGGTTTTCCAGGTTATAGGTTGGGTTTGGCATTTGTCCATGAGGAGGTTGTTGCGGAGTTTGAGAATTTTGTCCTGCCGAGAACTGTGGGTTTCCTGGAAAAGGGACATTCCACGGATTAGGTGTGGCAGACACATTTTGTCCATACAGTTGATGGTAGACTCCAAATTGAGGCTACCCCCCAACATGAGGGTGACCCCCAAATGGAATTTGTCCTCCGGTGGGAGGATGCCCCCAGCTTGAGGTAGAGTTCCCGGAATTTGAGAACCAGACGTAAATGACTGACCAGTGCCGTCGAGCAGATTAGGACCACCAAGACTGGCCCCTCCGGGTTGTTGGATAGGTATGGAACTTTCTGGTACAACTTGGTTAGTAGTGGCTTGAGTAGTAGTGGCAGTGAAAGCATTCAGTGCCCTGTACCCAAAAGGGAGTGTAGGTCTTGGTGTTACAGGTGTGCCAATCGCAACTTGGTTGACCACCGCATTACCGGCGGGAATAGTCGGGATGTGAGGGACTATTGTAGATTGGGCCGTCTGGAGGGGAAGAGTAGACCTTGGGACAACGGACAGTATGTTCGGAACAACGGGCAATGTGGCTGTCAAAATGGTGGTACCGGTAAAATGGTTTAGGGGTACGGTGTAGGAGATGGGCGCATCAACACCTTCCCCTGTTCCATAAAGATCTCGCACCAAGCGCGGTGGACTTCGAACAATGTCTGTGGTCCAAAAAGGTTAATCGGCTAAAGGGTTTTGATGAGACCCAGTCGAAATGTCAGAAGGATTGACGACGACAAATTCACCAGCGAAATTCAGTTGGAGGACACATTGTTCATATCCCTCCAGAATGCGAAAAGCTTCTGGATATTCTGAAACAATTCAAAACTTCTCTAAAGGAGTGGGAACTTCTTCCTGGGAAGTTGTAGTGTTTTGAACCTCGCTCTGTTGAGGATATTCCTCTGTAGAATGAGGGGGTAAAGGGGTGTTTCCTTCCATATTTTCTGGAGGAAGTCCCTGTAGCCTCCACGAATGGCATGGAGGTTCGATGTTGGCGAAAAAGAGTTGGCAAAAAAAATCTATGGCCAACTACCAAAAAGAAACAACATACGCTAATAGAAATCTAAGAATCACAACCAAGCAAACAGGACTTTATTTTGATGATCATACTAGTTGGTGATGAAATCCAACGTCGCGTGATCAAGTCTAGAAGGGGCGGGGATAGGGTGGAATAGTTACAATGGAGACCTGTATAACGGACTTACGCCTTGGTTCAAGCTTCCACGCAGTAATTATGGATTTACCCTCCAAGGAGCCCGAGTGAGTTTGACCAATGTCTGCTCCAGGTACAGTGAGACTTCGCGTCACTGTCACCTTGTGTAAGACCCTAAATATTATGGCTACTAAGGTTACCAATTCGCAGTCAGCCCCTGGGTGGGAACAGTTGACAGTCCGATCCGAATGTACGGGCAGGGTATCGAGCGCGAAATAAACTAAACGAATTCCATGCAGTAATTGTGGATTTACCTCAAAGTGATCCCCATAATATGATCTGACCACCACAATCAGTTAAACCACGGAGGGTTAGTCCCCGTAGCTCACCCAAATGCAAACTCATGCGTAACCCCTGTGTGAGAGGGGGATCCCAGGCAGACTTATACGATGATTGGATTTGACTCTCCCTAACTCAGGATGCTACTGTTTGTTTTGGAAACTTTGGAGAGTTATTCTCACAACCTAATCCAAAGTACTAATCCTAGTCTACTGTTGGTGGAGGATCCTAGAAAAGAAAAAGTTCTAAATAATTTTTTAATTAGCGTTCATTTTATAGCTTTTCTTTACTCAAAAGGGGTGCATGGAAGTGAAACAAATGGAATTATGACTCAGTCCCAAAAATGCATCAAAAATGATAAGCATTCATTTCTTTTCGATGAACATTTATCTAAGGGAGAGAGAAAGAATTATTTTCACTAACAAGCACTAATAAGGAATGTCCTCAAATAAATTTTCTTCAATCAAATCCTGATGTGATGCTAAAACTTTTGATATGCCTTCTAACATACACAATCAATCACGAAGATGCGTTTTATTGTTTGTATATGAATTATGATCAACGCAATGCTCGTCTCGCTAATTATCTTCTTGGATGAATGGAAATCAGACCAACACAAGCAAGAATCATACAAACAATACACCCTCTTGTTGTGATCAAAACAAGAAGCGAAAGAAAAGAAACAATCAAAGAGAAATCAAAATTCACACCCAAAAGAAAAAGTCGAAGAGCAATGATCTTAACTAAAACCAAATGAAAAGATCTGTAGGCCTTTGATGACTTTCACCAGAGTTTTTCATTCAGTCGACGAGGAGAGAAAGACAATGCATGGGTTTCGAACTCCAAATGGCAAAAAAACTCAACAACAATAGTGAAGAAGGCTACAAAATCCAAACAACAAGATATTTGTTCTTCAAGAAAAAGACAGATGTGTGGGTTGGAAAGAAGAAGGATTGACTCACTAGGTTACCCAACAAGAAAGACACAGAGGAAAAAACCCTGAAAAAACAATTCTAGAAGGTTTACTGGCCAAAGGAGGGTCGGCGCTCTGTTGTCAAGGACAAGGAGCATTATAGCGCTCTATGTACGTCTATTAGGGAGCGCTGGCGGTTTGTTAACACAGGAACAGGGGCGTCAGGTTAAAAAAAACTCCCAAAAGTGTCAAAAAATCCAAAAATTGTAATTCAATCTCGACAATTAGGATGAGTGTGATGGGGTAGGGAGCCAATCATCTCATGAAACCAATAAAAAGAGGAGTGAACTAGGTCTAAAACAATGAAGGTATAGAACAAGGTCAATGAGGAGAAATCAAAACAAGAAATTTTGATTTGAGGTTATCTCCCCAGTGGAGTCGCTAGTTTCTGTTGTAGGAAAATCTCCCTGCAGATAGGTAGATTGCCTCAAAGAGATTGACCTTAACTCTAATACAGAAAATGCTTAACGTGGACACTTACTTCCTTTCAAATCTATACAAACTAACACATGAGAAGGAAAGAGAACAAAAGTACCTCTTTATCGACGTTTGTCCCTGCACGCTCCGAGTTGAGCTCCAATCCTTTGCTCCTCGCTGAGTCCTGCAGACAAATGAGATATGACCACTTCCTACTCTATTGATATTAGCTTGAAAACAGATCTATCTATCAATGATAAGTTCATGTAACATCAGACACAAACTAGAAAGAAACAGGCCAGGCATTTCATATTAATGAGAATAACGACAGCAGTACTTACAATCATAGATGTGAATGCGACAGCTTCGTCAAGTCCCCTTCGTCTAACCCTTGCTCGAAAGATCCACAATCTGGATGACAACAACTTCACTGATTACTCTCCTTTGGTTGACTGTGTGTTTCCTATGAGATCATAGGTTTCATGCTAGCAATTCTTCCCCTTTTCACCATCATAGAGCTTGCTTATATAGGTTAAGAGGAGATTAACCTCTTGAGTTATCTTTAGAACAAGTTGAGGAACTTCCTCCTTAGATCAGGGATCCCCTGATGGAACCAAGAATTCAAATGCAACTGCCTTCTAATCTTGAAAGATCCTCCCCTTATTCTCCTCAATGAGCCAACTATTGCCTCAGATTAGGCAGCGCTCCCTCAAAAGGGGCATCAGAGCGCTGTAGCGCTCCCTAGGAAGCTTAAGGGGAGTGCCAGCACTTCAAAGGTGGACAATGCTCCTTCAGAGGGGAAAACAAGCATTATAATGCTCCCTGAGACCTTATAGGGGAGCGCCAGCACTCCTAAGGCTGATGTAGGGGAGCGCTCACCCTCAGAACCTTTGTTTAAGAGCTCTTCTCAGGTGTTAAGAGTTCCTGGACTTCAGTTAATCAATTCCTCTTCTCCAAATCAAGTGCATGAGATGTTTTAAGTGCCTCCTTAGTGTCGTTATTATGGTAGTATGCTTGAACAACATTTGCGACACTTGTGAACAACTTGCGACACTTGCGAAAGTTGTAAGGAAGATGCGACATTTACGACAATTGAGAGGAACATGTGACACTTATCTAGTTGAGTAATTTTGATGTGTAACACTAATAAATTCCTTTAAATGGGGCTAGGTGAAAGCAAACTTCCACCATAGCCAATCAAGCAACTTCCTGAATAGAAGCTCCTTCCTTCTGTCGATGATCACAAAAATATGGTGTAACCGTGATAGAAAAATGGTTATACTCTTCAACGCCTCCTTATAGGATGAATTCAAGATGAAATAGGGTGGCTCCAAATTGTGAAGGAAATACAACTCCATGTATTCCTTCACAGGCTCATAGGACCAGTGGAAAACTCCAGAAAATGGGCGATAGGCAGCCTCCTTTGCTACACAGTTGTTCACGTGTGGTTGAATATCTCTGGTAAGCACAAGTGGGTGGATAACTAATGTAGGTTAACTAATCTCAGGCAGTGGTTGCTCGCTGACTGGCTCTGCGCATTTTGTAAATTGCATCTTCGACTCCTCCTCCTCTTCTCCATGGCTCTCCCAAGGATCAGATTCATAATCATCATAAATAGGGACCATGGGAAAGATCTTCTTGTTGTCATGTCAATCAATGTCTTCATAGTGATCAAATGTAGAATAAACTTGCTACTCATCATCACTAGAATATTCATCAAAAAAGGGTTGTCCTTCATTTCTATGATCAACCTCCAGAATATTCATCCCATCGAGAATATAACTGTCAAAAATATCCATTTCAAGGACAACAATAACTGTTGGTTCTGGATGTTCATACATAAGATTTTTCTCTTTAATCCTAGGTAAAAATATATCATGGGAAATCTCTTGAAGGAAAAGAGAAGAATCCTCTTCCACAACCATATCTTCTTTAAAAACGGAAAGGTCTTCATCATCATAAGCCGGGCTGCTAGGAACATTTGCTTCAACCCTATATTTAGGAGAGCCATCTACTATAGACACCATCTTCTCTATAAAATCAGAATTCTCAGAAGAGGCATGTTGATCTTTATGAACATCTAAAGGAACATATGTATCTGAAATGATGTTAGATTCTTCCGTGCTAGGGCTAACATAATTAATATCATCCAACGCCTCTAGATTTTCATAGAAAATGATTTCCTCCACAGTAAAAGATTCATCAGAAACATGGTCTTCAGGGCCGATAGAGGCTTTATGAAGAAAATAAAACTCATCAAAACAGTTTTCATACAAACACTCAGTTGGGAAGTAATCTTTACAAAATGAATTTAAAGTTGTATGAAAACTTGTCAAAGAATGGATGCTTGCAGTGGGAAGATATCGACACCAATCAAGAGCATCTCCCTTTAATGAATACTTTAAAATCTTAATCTGTACATATTCATGCATGATATTAAGTCGATGAATAACCTCATGAAAGTCCAGTAAATGCTCAGCTGGTACCTCTGGAATTTTTTCTTGAAATTCATAGAGGATATCTTCCCATTCATCTCTATTCAGCAGTGGATTAGGAAAACCAACTATCTGGGAAAAGTCACAGAAATCCAACCTTTGAGCTAAGATATTTTCCATATCGAATTAGTGGAGTCGTCAACCAATCCTCGGATCATAGAGTCTCCAGGTGAAAATTGCGTAGCTTTGAATGTGTCTGGTCTTTGTTCACCATTAAAGTCCATATCCTAACGTTGTGTCCTCCCAGGAAACTTCTCAAGCTGAGAAAGCAGCTGCTGAAACCTTCTCAAAAAATCTCCTCCGGGTCAGCTTTCAGGTGTGCTAAAAGTAACCACAGCTGAAATAGTGAAGTGGAAACAATGGAGTCACTAGGTGCACAGTAGCAATCTTCAAGGGCTCTAATGCCTGATACACCTTCAGAATCAGAGACTCAATGTCATCAAATCATGGGGAAATTCTTCAACTTCGTCCCCAGCAATGGCGGCAGAAATCACTCTTGGATTGTTGTAGGAGTAATCCTAAGGCCCATCAGTTTAAATGTCACAATTTGTTGATAAAGGGTGATGAATGGAAGTAAAATCAGAACAATATCGTTCTAACTCAGAAAACTGGGCTGGAACAACAAAGACAGATGAGGTCTTGATCTAATTTAAGCCAGTAATTTTTCATAGTAGTGAGTGAGTGTAGGGAAAAACAAAGGAAATAAAGTCTTCTATGGACATCCAGTCTTCCAGCAGCCTTTAAAAAGAGGGGAAAAGTCACATATATGAGATAGTCTCAGATCTGAGAAACTTCAAGAAAAATTAAGATGTTGCAAAACTAATATAATCAAACATACATTATATAGTATTTACAACACTCGATTGGATCATCCATGCCAGGGCTCTTAAGATTCAGAGGGAAAAAGGAGAAGAATATGTTGGCTTCCATTAAACAAGAAGTCTCAAATATCAATCTATAACCAGGGAACCAGAGGCCTCGTTAAAGATTTACAGTCGGGAGATCTGCTCTACCATCCATCCCTATAAAAATACAAAATATGAGTATATATACTCAGAGCAAATTGCCACCTTGGAAGCAGGAGGGTAGCTGAAACATTAAAATCCAACCTAGCGTGTGCAGGCTCATCTGGTCAGACGAGGACATCAGATCGGCATGGCTTCTTAGGAAAACCTGCACACAGGACGATCTTGGACAGGCTTCCTGCTAGAACTTCCATGCCTTACATTTAAGGAGTGAGGTGAGGTTTCAACCACCTCATCCTACATTTATTTACCTCTAGCAAGGATCAGGATCGACGCTGAGTTGAATTGGCACCTGGATAATGCAGAGACACCTCCTGCAGCTAAACTCGGTGATTCGGCCCTTTAACCAGCTCTTTCTATCACCCCAAGTGACCACGGGCCGTGACCCTGTGCCTATTTTCAAAAGAACTTTTTACATTTCACGTTTCTGCGGTTCCAGATGCAGTAGAGGAGTGACCCCCTGTCTTTCAAAGTATTGGTAGCCGGAATGCCGAAATAGCTAATCATTTTTCATTTCGGGGTTTCTCGATACAATGGATGAGAGACCCCGTGTCTTTTGAAGTCCCGGTAGCCGAAATGATGAAATGGCTAATCATTTTGCGTTTCAGGGTTTCCCGATGCAATGGATAAGAGACCCCATGTCTTTTGAAGTCCTGATAGTCGGAATGTCGAAACGGATCTTGGGGGGATTTTACATTTCGTGTTTCGACGATTACCAATGTAGTGGAGGAGCGACCCCTTGTCTTTTAAATTCCTGGTAGATGAAACGTCGAAATGGATCCTTGGGGGATTTTACATTTCATGTTTCGGGTTTCGGCGATTCCCGATGTAGTGGAGGAGCAACCCCTTGTTTTTCAAAGTCCCGGTAGTCGGAATGCCAAAACAGCTTTTCGCATTTCGCGTTTTGGGTTTTCCCGATGCAGTGGAAGAGAGACCCCCTGTCTTTTGAAGTTCTGGTAGCGGAAATCTCGATCGAGCCTGATCATGCGTCATGTAGCCAAAATCGTGAATGATCATTTCGTGACTTTGGCCATAAGAGATGAGCCCATGCGCTAAGCCTCGTTCAACTCTGTGACTCAAGCTTACCCGATGACCGTCGATCTGCTCCATTTATGGATCGTCTCCATTGAAAAAGAAATGCCCGCTCGCTTGATTTTAATCCCAAAACGGACTTCTTCCATGTGTTGTGCTTGGCACTCATGACTGCGGCCTTTGAATAAAACACATTTGATGGGTTTTTAAACCCGATTTCTATGCATTTACACCAAGGGCTTGAAATCAGAGGGAAACACCCCCCTCACAAGAATTGGTGCTAACAGAACCAATTAGCTCCTCTTCTATTTGTAGGGACTAAAGGAAAATATTTTTGAAATGCATATTTTCATTTCTTAGGTTGAGGATCAATAGGTGTTGAGGAAAATGGAGAATTATCAGTAGGATTTTTAGTTTTCTTTCTCGATGAGGTTGTAAAGGAATCAACAATTTTCTTGGCCTTTTGTTCAGATAGAGAGATAGTTCGAGTTGGGGGATTTGGAGTCTTTGGAGAATGAGTCTTAGATGGGGTATCAGTCCCTAAATATATTGATTTAT
Organism: Picea sitchensis; assembly: GCA_010110895.2. Classification (NCBI taxonomy): domain Eukaryota; kingdom Viridiplantae; phylum Streptophyta; class Pinopsida; order Pinales; family Pinaceae; genus Picea; species Picea sitchensis. The sequence goes on from SNQJ01S0055883.1 coordinate 31,893, forward strand.
TGTTGGTCTTGACTATGAGATGGGGGTTTGAGAATTGATAGAGGAATTCATCCCATGTCTTGCCATGTTTTGTCAACTCAGTTATGACAAGAAATTTGATGAGTCTGTGATGGAATATACTATTATGAGGATTTTCCATGTTGTTATGCACTTGGGAAGACAATTTCTCAAGACTTTTCAATAAGTATAAAGGAAAATTTAGGGACTTATTAAATTGCAAATGAGCTAACAGACGAAAATGGAAATATTTGAAGACAGAGTATCTACCTTCACAAGTGATAAGCCTGGTAATGACGATTAGGGGAATAATCAACTCATCCTTGATCCATTCATTGGAGTACCCTTTATCTCCAGAGACGTTTTGAAACTCATGATTGAAAAAAACATTGTAGCTTGGTCATGATAATTGATGGTGTTTGAAACATCGATCTCCAACCCGTGGAAATTTTGTGGCTGAGGCAATTGACTCCTCGGAGAATAAGAAGGCTAGAGACCCTACACACACCATCCTCCCATCAAACATGAGAGAGAATTGTAGTGAGACACCATCATCGTGGCCCTACAGACAGGCCAAGAATGGCCCCCACCCTGCACAAAGGAAAATCTCCCTACACTCCATGAATTCGAGAATGGACAGAAGTGTTGGATTACTGAGAGGGGGGTGAATCAATAATAGCATAATTATAATCGTTTTTCTTCTAATTTTATATCAATGTAGAATTATTATCCAATAATGAGCAGTAATAAATAAACAATCACACACATACACAGTACACCAGTGTTTTACATGGAAACCCAAATTGGGATAAAACCACAGAATTCTTTTTCTTATATGTATTGAAGAATTATATTCATTGGAAGCACCAACTTCGTTTGTTTTCCAGCTGCAACTAGAAGGAGGCTCCAACCCCCTAGTTTCTCAGGCTACAACCTGAGGGAAGCTCCAACTCCCCAATTCTCTGGATACAGCCAGAAGGAGGCTACAACCCCCAATGTTCTCCGACTACAACCACCTACCCTTGCCCCGTCCTTCCACACTAAAGTAGAAGTAGAATGATGGAACCATTGTCACACTATCACTGTGAGATATACCATTGTAAACCTGTACCAATAAATCTGAACCATGCATCAACCATGCATCAACCTGTACCTCAACCTATAATCAACCTCTACCAATAAATCTAAACCATGCATCAACCATGCATCAGCGGCTTTTGTACCTCCTTTTGTAATCAACATGTACCATATAAACAAGTGCATCAACCATGCACAACATAATCAACAATCTACCATAAACAGAAGTGCATCAAACATGTGCCAAGTGTATAAATCATGTGTCAACTACTCATCAATTATGACTCATCCATATGGCATGTCATGTTCATACACCTCATGTGTAATAAGCCAACTCTCATCAACTACTTGTCTCAACCATGTACTCAACATGTACCACAAACCAAAGCATGGTATCATCCAAATGATTTGTAGCTCTGTAATAGACACGGTGTATATGGTACATTCCCGCAAACCTTCCTTGACTTTAAAACAAAGGAGACTAGCATTTTCATCAAACTTTTCTTTAGTCTCACATGCCTAGTTTTGGATTAGTCAATAACCCTAACTTGAATTAATCATAACTTTGTACTTTTATTGAATAAAGATCTGAAACTTATGCACAATGTTATTCCGGTGTTTTAATGCAATTCCTCCAAGTTCCAAGTAATGAAACTTGGAACCTCTCATAAAAGGGTTATAGAAAGCATGGCATACCTTGCTGAATTGGCTTATTCTAGAGAGCTGACCTTGTAGAACATGCTTCTTTAAAATATTTGAATTGATTTGAAACTATTAAATAGAATACTAGAGATGGTACCCTAACCAACACATTTTGTCTCGAATTTGGATCTGTTATGAAGAAGTTATGACATTTTACTCAAAACACCTGATTTCGACTGGATTTGGTTGACCAAACCCTATTTTTACCCGCAGTGTAACTCCCCAAAATAGCGACCACAAGATAAAAATTTTACCACGGATACTTGGATATGTTTTCTACTTGCATATCAATTTCTTTTGAATCATTGTATAAAACAAGTTATAGCAGAAAATGGGTGAGATTACACATAAAATAACATACCTTAGAAAGCACCATCAAAAGATTTATCCTTCCTTGCATTTAAGTCTTCTTTTCTTCACCTTCTCTTAGAATTCTGGTTTAGATATCCTTGGTTACATCAAACACCTTATATATATTCAATATTCTCGCATTGTTATTCAAATGAGAGATCCTTGCCTCTTATTTATACTCAAGTAGCTTCCTTAAAAACATCTTCTAGGTCACTTGGCCCACTTTCCCTTATTTTAGGGTTGGTCCACTTCTAATTTCTCCATTAAATTTATTATTGAAATAATTTATTTTGTATTCACTTTGAATTATAAAACCTCATCCTTCACTTTATTATTTACCTTTTAAAAATATCTTAAACTTCATTGCTGACCTTTTGGGGGCTTCTAGATGACATGTGAGGGTCCTCCAACCCGTGCAAGACCATGGCGGAAAAGCACAGTGAGGGAGTTATGTGACGTTCACATACCACGATGGAATGAAATGTACTATCCATATAGAATAGTGTTACCTAAAAATATATCATAACTCAACCGTTACCCATCAAACAAGCAAGCTCCATTACCCAAACCTAGGGTCTCCAACTTCCTCCTGTCCACTACTCTCACCAGGTAGAGAATTATGTGTCATTCCATATAGGAAATGACAGCAACCAAAGAACTACCCATCTAGGATATGTTCCCCTAACAAATTCACTTTCCTTCGACTCATTATTCCACAAATTCATATAGGTTCTCTACTCTAAACATCTTCCATGAGGCTTCCACCATAAGGGACCATACAGGTTCATCATGTTACTTCTAACTTATCAACAGACGATTGTATATTTTAAGAATGTTAGGATTGTGCAAAACATGGTGTGGGAACTTATTTCAGGGACATCTGATGACATGACCTTAAATCAGCAGGCTTGGCATGGGAGGTTTTATGGGTTTGGGGCACTGGTTTGGCATGGAGGGTTGAGGCAGGGATGAAGTAGGAGGTGGCTTAAATGCAATATTCAGGGGGTTGTTTGAGGCTAAGCGTTTGGAATGTGCAATTTTAAGTGCGATTTAAAGAACAGCAGGCTAAGTTGAATTTGTGAGTGGTGCATGCACAGTTTCATTTTCACTAGCTTTGTGGTATGGGGCTTTCTTCAAGGGTTGACATCAATGACAACCAACCTTAATCAACAAGAAGCTCGGCATAGGAGGAAGTTTCATGGAGTTTAGGCATGGTTAAAGCATGGAGGATGAGCATAGGGATGAAATCAGGCAGAGGGTGAGCGCAATACAACAATCAAGGATGAGTGAAATGGCAATTGGAGATAAACCACCGATTTTTAATGCAATTAAGGTGGCAAATGGTTGAATTTGTGAGTGAATTCATCACACACGATTTCCATGTGTGACTATGATTGAAAAACATTTGAATTTAGAATGGTGTATTTTGGAGGAAATTGAAATCATGTGTGAATTAGATCAATGTCCATGTCTTTTAATTGGACATTTGATCATAAAAATGTATTAAAAATTGTTTAATTTAATTATCAATGTGAATCTTAACGACATACCATTTAATTCATCTCAACTTACTAGTGAATAGGCATATCAATTTGAACGATATGTTTTTTACCTTCAATCATGGTCACTTACAATATGTGCATACCTCATCTAATCCTTCATATAACACTTCATCCAATTGTCTAGATGACACCTCATTCGGTCTTCCAAATGGCACTCCATATGGCACTTCATATGGCACTCCTATGAAAATGGAAATTATCCTCATTGTAATGGAAGTTTACCCATAACACTCATCTTGGGAAATTTCTGATAGTCATGGTGAACAAGAGAATGGACATGATAAGTGTGAATAAAATGATCCATTATTAATTTCCTTTTCATCATTTTGTACACTCTAAAACAATTTGTTCCTCTGTCCATAGGGGTGTAACAAAAATCTGTAGTGAATATTTAATATTTTGTAATTGACACAAAGAACCAGTTAAGAGGTCTTTCAAAGAAATGTACAATAGGCTTATAACACACAGTGATGTTAGCGGTGTAGAATTTAACATTTCAATAAAAATAACTGCTGATATAATAGCCCAAAATATCGTGAAAACAATATAACATAATTTTTACAAAGATTCTACTTCTTCTTCTCATGGATTATGATATATATAGTTAATGTTTATCATTTGTCATCCGATGAAACCCCTCTACCCCTCCTAAGTATTGTGACACCTTGCAATCAAATATATATGGAATGAGTCAATTCTCCCAATAGCCTAAGATTTACAGCTTTCCAAGTGTAGAGATAAATTTCACACATTAGTCTGATGAGATGGTTAGAATATGGCCCCACCTGTAGGATAGAATATCCTACATATAGTTAAGAAGAGGTAGGCAAGAGAGTCTTAGGATAGTCTTAAATTTAGTTCCCAATGGAATATTTATGGAGTTCATTGACCTTTTCTTAACCATGCATACTTCTTTTCATCTTTGTCTAAAAGTAATGTCATACATGACGACAAGGTTAAGATTTAGGAATTTTATTTATTGTTTGTCATATTATCACCCTCGCTAGGTAGAATGCCCCGCTGCCAGCAAGATTTTTCAGTACTCCGATGGGTTTACCTAGTCATATCACAGGACGATAGACACTTCCAGTAGAACTGTTTAGTATCCCAGGGGGTTATCCTCTTACACCCTTTTACAACAGAGACTAGTCCATAATCTTTTAATATTTTTTATATAAAGATTGATTTTTGCAAGAAGATGGGAAGACAACTTTGAAAATTTTATTTAAGATTGGGATGGTATTTATGTTAGAGGATGACTCTTCTTTATGTATTCCTTAGATATTCTCCTGATGTAAGGGGTACTTAAGTGTACGTAGCCTATCTAAAGATATGGTATAATCAATCATTTTTAGTCTGTAGTGGATGGTACCAGTGGGAAAAACAATAAGGTATCTTTAGGCTCAACTCACTTTTTTTTTTTTTTTTTTAAGTTATAGTGATGTTTCCATGGATAACCGCTAAACAGACCTTCTTTCTACTCTTTAATAAAGATACTTTTCTCACATACTTAGGGTTCTTAAAGAAATTGTATGAGTAACCTCTAAGTTTGAAAGTCAAGGTGTCTCTTCCTTATATCTTCTAGTGGTGGAGGTTAAGAGAAACTGCCATTAAATATGCCTTGAAAAAAAAATAAGAGAGAAATCTTTGAAAAAATATGGATAATTACAACAAGTCATTATTCAATTAATGCTTAACATACAACAAGGTTCAAATATAGCAATATTTTTTAAGGAAATTACTTCCCTTTTTGTTTCCTTGAAATTGTCTACTCGTGGTGAAATAAGTACCTGCAAAAATATCTAGAATTGTTTATCAAGACACTTCAAATTATTTACATATGTACAATCAAAATTCAGAAGAAATTTCAAGAAAAGAGGGAGGAAGAAGAAACTTCCCCATCTACTAAGGACAATGCCTTGTCATTTAACATGACCTATAGAAAATCTTCTTTGGAAATGGGTATGTGGTAAGGTTTGAGTCGGTGTCCATTCACTACAAAAGAGGCTTGTCCATCGTCAATTTTTTTTATCTTAACAACCCCATTATCATACATGGTAACTACCTCATAAGGATCCAACCACTAAGTGGTAATTTTTCCTTTAAAAGTTTTAAATTGGGAGTCAAACAACAAATCCCAATCACCAGGTTGGAATTGTTTCTTCTTAATAAATTTGTCATGCCACTTGCTCCTCTGGTTTTGAACTAAGATTGTTCATTAGATAGCATCTTTCCTAATATCATCCAAATCGTTTAATTGTAGGGCTCATTATTTCTATGCCTCATCTAAGTTTAATCCAAATTGTGCGGCAATAATGAAAGTACTTACTTGGAATTCTATTAGTAGAAGTACTTGTTTTCCATACACTAACTTGTAAGGGGTATGCCCAATGGTGTTTCTCCAGGTGCTACAATATGCCAACAAATCCTCTGGAATCCTCTCATCCCAATCCCGATGGTGTAATTAAACAATCTTGGTTAAGATAGCTTCCAAAACTTTGTTTGTGGAGTCTACCTGACCATTAAATTGCGGGTGATATGGAGAAGACTTGCAGTTCTTGATCCCATATTTCTCTGTTAATTCTCTCATCAACTTGGAAGTGAATTGGGTGCCTTGGTCTATAACAATTTCATGACGAACACAAAAATAGGTAAAAATGTGTTCATAAATGAATTCAACCACATATTTTTCAGTAGCCCTAAATAGGGATTTTTCTTCTACCCACTTGGTGACATAATCTATACAAACCAAAATATAATTCTTCTTATGAGACATGGGTGAAATTGGTCCCACCAAATCAACGACCCATTTATCAAAAGGTTCTACCATAACTTGGGCATACAAGGGCATTTCATCAACTGACGTGGGTCTTCCTATCCTTTGATAGCTATCGCAACTCCTCACATATTTGGAAGCATCCTTAAAAAGGACAGGAAAATAGTAAACTGAATGTAACACCTTATATATTGTACGTTTGTCAGAAAAATGGCCACCACATGGTCATCATGAAAACTTCGTAGGATTTTTGGTATCTCATCTTCTCAGACACATCTACAAATAATCAATAATGGACCAGTATGGAAAAGGTCATGGCCAACCCAAGAGTAGTTAGCACTTTGTGTGATAATTCTATGTTTTTCATGAGGTGAAAAATGAGATGGTAACTTCCTAGTAGCAAAATAATTTTCCATGTTTGCAAACCATGGGGTATTTAAAGAGAAGGAAAACATATGCTCATCTGAGAAACTATCATCAATGGGAATATAATCACCCTCATGTTTTATGAATGAAAGAAAATAAGATACTGAATTCTTCTTTCCAGGTTGGTCAAGGATAACGATATTGAACTCTTGCAATAACAGGAGCCACCTAGTCACTTGACCATTGGTAATGGGTTTATTCATAAGAAATCTAATGGCAGAGTGATCTGTATGTCAAGTACTTTGTATTCTGTGATGTAATGGAGAAACTTATTGATGGCATGGACCACTGCCAAGAATTCATTTTCAGTAACTGTATAGTTTAAATCGGAAGAGGACAAGTTCTTACTGAAAAAATAAATGGCATAGGACTGATGGTCCTCTTTCTTCCCTAATACTCCTCCTATTGTAGTATTGTAGGCATCGGTGGATATGTGAAATAGAAGGGCCCAATTGTCCCCCCTAAGAACTGGTGCCACAGATAACTTAGCTTTCATATTTTCAAAGGTGGTTTGACACTAGTCAGTCCAAATAAAAATCAACATCTTTTATTAACAATCCAAACATGGGTGCAACAATATTTGTGAAATTTTCAATAAATCCCTGGTATTATCCGGCATGTCCAAGAAAGATTATTACCTATTTTTGAGTCTTGGGGGGTGTAATTTTGACTATCACCTCTATCTTAGCAGGATCCACTATAATCCATTCAAATGAAACGTGATGTCCTAATACCACTCCTTTAGTCAACAACATTTTACATTTTTCATGACTTAAGGATAAATTCATTTCTTGACATCTAATAATGACTTTTTCTAGATTATCTAGGGATTCCTGGTATGTATTACCATATACTGTAAAGTCGTCCATGTAAAAATCCACACAATAATGAATAATATCAACAAATATCTTTAGTACTGCTCGTTGAAATTTGGCAGGAGCATTACACAAACCAAATAGTAAGACCCTATAGGCATAGGTTCCCCAAGGACAAGTGAAGGTAGTCTTGTCCTGATCCTCGAGTGCTATGAGAATTTGGTTGTACCTACTATATCCATCTAGGAAGGAGAAGTATTTCTTTCCTGACAAGGTATCTGAGACTTGGTCAATGAAAGGAAGGAGAAAATAATCCTTTAGAGTGGCCTTATTAAGTTCTCGAAAATCTACACAAATACTCCATTTCCTTGTTACTTTCTTTGGGACCACTACAAGCAGGGATACCTATTTTCTATCGGAAATGGGATATATAAAGACGACATTAAATAAGTTTTTTATCTCCTCTTTTACTATATCATTGAGTGGGTTCATCCTTCTATGGGGTTTCCTAACAAGTGTTACTTATGCCTGGGTATATATGTGATAAATGCATGTGTAAGGGTGTATACCATTCATATCAGTGTATTCTCAGGCGAATGCCGCTGATTGTTCTTTAAGGACATTTTCTAACTGCTTTTGTTGGTATGCATATACTCTAGAATTTATATGTAGACATTTCCCTTGACTAATCTTGTAGGGCATGGTATAAGAAGTGGCAGACTCATCTATCTCAAAAATAAAATATGTTGAATACAAAGTTGATGGGTCCAATTGTTCCTTAAATTCTTCCCCAAACATGTACTCAAATTGGGGAAACGATTGTGGTAAATCAACACACGTGATAGCATAAATAAACTGGTTTAGCACATTTTATGTTGTTTTCTCCTCAAGTTCCTAGGAATGATCACTTTGCAACACAGGTTCTTCAGAGTCCTCATTCTCATATGGACATTCAAGCCACCATAGATTTTCCATGATAGGTTGAGTTGGTGGGTATATCATGAGATTATTTATAGAAAGTCCATTTGAGATGGTCATTTCACCTTCCCTATAGTCAATAAATGCATTGGTTGTGGCCAACCAAGGTCTTCCCAAAATAATGGGATGCCCTTTGGTAGGATCCTTTGAAGGAATGATAAGAAAGTCTATTGGGTATTCCCATGAGACTAATGTAACTATGATATGATCCAAGATTTCTTTAGGTGTAACCTTTGTCTTATCTGCTAATTCCAAAATAGTTGGGGTAGGTCTAAGAAGAGGTTTTAACTGTAATTCCTCTAAGGTAGTAAAAATCATAACATTGATGGTTTCCCCTAGGTCTATGAGAGTGTTTCTGATGGGAACCTTATTAATGGTTGTTGTTACTACGGGGTTCCCTAGATTCCCATATTTAGTGACCCTAGGATTCTCTGATATGTGCTCAAAGAGTTCTCCTATAAAATGTATTTTTGGAGGATCCTTCTTCTTCCTTCCTGGCTTCTTAATACACAAGTATTTGACCACCTTACTGTAAATTGGAATGTTCTTTATGGCTTGTAACAAGGTAATTTTGACACATATATTCTTCAATTCATTCAAACTGTCAAACTCCGGTCTAGTGGTAGGTGTCGAGCCTCATTTTTTTCACCTCCAATTTCCTTATCTTGTCCCATATCCTGACCAATTTTTCCTCATACATATGCACTATGTTTCTATTTCCTCAACAAACATGCCATTTAGCAATTATTGTGTATATATGAGGTAACTCACATTGAAAGCATAAGTTGTTTGATTTATTAATTAAATTGGGGTTAAATGATTGTTTTTTATGCTTCTAAATTACTTTTATTAATTTAATTCGCTTTCATGAAAAGGATTTATCTCATCCGGTACTCATCCTTGAGGCTTCTCTGATACTTCGCCTATTCCGGTACTACAATATTGCAACTGTGTTGATCCGGTACTCCTTCTATTCCGGTAGTCCACCTATTATGGTAATACAATATTGCAACTATGTTGATCTAATACTCCTTCTATTTTGGTACTCCACCTATTCTAGTACTACAATATTGCAACTGTGCTTGTTTGGTACCTATTTTTGTGCTCATCCGGTACCAGATATAGTTCAAAATTTGAAATGTTTCTAGAAGAAAATCAGTTACATGGGTTTTGTCCAGAACGATGTTTACATGAGGACCTATGCTTCATAATTCACCTAGATCACACGTGTGTACATCGAGCTCAGGGGGATGATTATGAAAAAATTAGAAAAAATCTCAAACTACCAACTTGCACCTCGATTTCTGTGCATATGGAATCAGATCTAGAAATTCTACGAAATGGGTTTTGTCTAGAATGTGAAAAATTGAGTAAAGAATAAACAATTTACCAAAATTTAAATTTTTTGAGAAGATATGGGTGGATATCTAACTCGAATCTACCCAAATTCATGAAAAACCTAGATTTTTGGGATTTATCCTAAAATTATAAAAATTGTTTTCTGATTTTGGGGATTCGGTTTCATCCATTCCTCCATGGATTTTATGTATAAATAATACCTCATAGGTATGAGTAAGGGAGAGGAATTTGTATTCTATAAGATTGGTTCTTGAAGGGAAGAATAATAAATACGTTGTAAGATTAGTTTTTGAAAACTACTAATTGTACTCTATTTTTCTAAAGTAATGAGATAAGTTGCAATTCATGGATTTCATGTGTATGATCAAATATTATTCTCTATAAGTGTCTCTTAAGATTCCTTGTATTTTATTTGTAAATATAATTCTGGATTTTTGTGTGTGTGTGAATACAATAATTTTGTACTTAATCATAGTATTTAACTTCAGTCATGTTATGTTTCAATGATACATTTGATGGCGTTGAGTGAGTAAGAATATTGTGTACAGTATGAGTGAAATGATTCATGATTGATTAACTTTTATTTTTGTGTGTGTCATTTGCTAGATTAGATATTCTAATAATTGTCGTTGTGTTGCAAGAATTAGTCTCAAGTGGAGCCTCTATCTCTCACCCTACACGAGCTTGTAATGGAGTGCTCCCTTCCACTTAGAATTTCCTTTCAGAATTAATTAAGTTACATTTTGTGAATACATGTATAACTAAGACCTCTATCTCTCACCCTGCATGTGCCTAAAATGGAGTGTCTTCCTTCACCTGTGATTTCCTCTAGTATTGATTGATTTTTCCTTTGAGAATATGCAGAGTGTTAGTTGTTATTAGTCTATATGATATAGGAATAGAGTCAAATTTCATATTTCTACTTCACGAGCCTATAATGAATAGACTAGTCACCTGAGCAAGAGTTTGAATCATATTTTTTTATGTTCTTTGCTTTCCATATTTTGAATTGTGTGAAGAGTGTTATTTTTTAAAGTGTGTGTTTTCTAAATGGTTTTCTTATCTAATATATACTAAACAGACATAGGAACCTATCTTTTATCGACACATATAGTGTATCAAATCGACTGATTACGAATCTTGGTCACTAATTTATGTTTGGTAATATATTATGCATGTAATTGCACCAACAATAGATTTCTCAATCACTAATCTTTCCGGATAAGGAGGGGCTTTTGTAATTTGTGAAGGTTCACTTTGGGGAATCTTGGGTTCCTGGTCTTTAGTAATGATAACATATTCCCAGTTAGTTTCATATGTGGGTTATTTGGGATTTTCTTCTTCTTCTTCTTCCTGGATGACTACTAAAGGCCTCTTCCTATCCAGAACTTTTCCCGAGCTTAGTTGACTCTCTTGCAATGGAACATGAGAAATAACATAGGTCAGAAAGGCTTTCATCTCAACATTGTGAAGAGGTTGAGTTCATTTGTTATTGGGGTTGGGCATTGGTTGTGTCGGTAATAATGTCGGTCTTGGGGAGCTTGTATTATGGTATTTTTGAGGTTGTTGTGGAATAGGAGGTAAAGACGGGGGAACAAAACCTCACAGAAGCTGCGGGATGTTCAGTGGAAACTGGGGGTAAGGATGAGTGGGCATAGGGAAGAGTGGAGCTTGACAGTTTCCTTGGGTATGCCCTCCTCTCCATCCTTGTAGCCAAGGATGGTGATACTATGTAGACCATCTTTTCTAACTCAGTGAGTTCCACTGTTGTGATTGTTGATAATAAGGTGGAACTTGAGGTGGTAGATACGGGTATGTAGGTTGACTCCTAGGCTTCCATGGCCTCTTAGGTGCATAAGAGGATTCCCTAGGATCCCCAGTTCTTTAAATAGATAACAAAGTGGGCAATGATCAGAATTTTTTAGTTGGGTGTTCTTCAATGCAAAAGCCACAAACTGAAATATTATCTATTGGGAATTCCCTTGAGGAATGATTCCTCCTTCATCTTTAGAAAAATATGCACATTGCTACATTCTAATCCTCTTGTTTCTTTTTAATAATTAGGGTGTCCAACTGGAAACCTATTGTCCTATCAAATGTACTTTTGGACGATCCTTCCGCTTCCTTCCTGGCTTCTTAATACATAATTTTTTGACCACCTTACTGTAAATTGGAATGTCCTTTATGGCTTGTAACACGGGAATTTTGACACAGATATTCTTCAATTCATTCAAAATGTCAAAATCCGGTCTAGTGGTAGGTGTTGAGTCTCATTTTTTTCACCTCCAATTTTCTTATCTTGTCCCATATCCTGACCAATTTTGCCTCATACATATGCACTATGTTTGTATTTCCTCAACAAACATGCCATTTAGCAATTATTGTGTATATATGAGGTAACTCACATTGAAAGAATAATTTGTTTGATTTATTAATTAAATTGGGATTAAATGCTTGTTGTTTATGCTTCTAAATTAATTTTATTAATTTAAGAATCTTTCATGACAAGGCTTTATCTCATCTGGTACTCATCCTCGGGGCTCGTCCGATACTCCACCTATTCTAGTACTACAATATTGCAATTGTGTTGATCCGATAATCCTTCTATTCTGGTACTCCACCTATTCTGGTAATACAATATTGCAATTGTGCTCGTCCGGTACCCATTTCTGTGCTCATCCGGTAACAGATATAGTTCAAAATTTGAAATGTTTCTAGAAGAAACTCGGGGACATGGGCTTTGTCTAGAACGGTGTTTACATGTGGACATGTGTGTCAGAATTCACCCATATCACATGTGTGGACCTCCATCTCAGGGGAATGATTCTGAAAAAATTAGCAAAAACATCAAACTTCAAACTTGCGCCTTGATTTTCATGCATATGGAATTAGATCTAGAGATTCTACGAAATGGGTTTTGTAGAATGTGGAAAATTGAGTAAAAAGAGAGCACTTTACCAAAATTTTAAATTTTTGAGAATATATGGGTGGATCTCTAACTCGAATCTTCCCAAATTCATGAAAAACCCAGATTTTGAGGATTTCTCCTAAAATTGTAAAAAATTGTTTTCTAAGTTTGGGGATTCGGTTTCATCCATTCCTCCATGGATTTTATGTATAAATAAGACCTAATAGGTCTGAGGAAGGGAGAGTAATTGTTATGCTGTAAGATTGGTTCTTGAAGGGAAGAAGAATAATTATGTTGTATGGTTTTTGAAAACTATTAATTGTACTCTGTTTTTCTGAAGTAATGAGATAAGTTGAAATTCATGGATTTTGTGTGTATGATCAAATATTATTCTCTATAAGTGTCTCTTAAGCTTCCTTGTTGGTACGGAAAGGGCCCACTGACCCAAACGAGGTAAGCTTCATTGTATTTTATTTGTAAATATAATTATGGATTTTTTTGTGTGTGTGAATAGAATATTTCTATACTAAATCATAGCATTTAACTTCAGTCCTGTTATGTTTCAGTGATACATTTGATGACATTGAGTGAGTAAGAATATTGTGTACAATATGAGTGAAATGATTCATGACTGATTAAGTGTTATTTCTGTGTGTGTCATTTTATAGATTAGATATTCTAATGATTGTTGTTGTCTTGCAAGAATTAGTCTCAAGTGGAGCCTCTATCTCTCACCCTACACGAGCCTGTAATGGAGTGACCCCTTCCACTTAGAATTTCCTTTTAGAATTAATTAAGTTACATCTTGTGAATACATGTATAACTAAGACCTCTATCTCTCACCCTACATGTGCCCAAAATGGAGTGTCTTCGTTCACTTATGATTTCCTATAGTATTGATTGATGTTTTCCTTTGAGCATATGCAGAGTGTTAGTTGTTATTAGTCTAGATGTTGTAGGAACAGAGTCAAAGTTTATATTTTTACTTCACGAGCCTATAATGAAAATACTAGTCACCTGAGAAAGAGTTTGAATCATATTTGTTTTATGATCTTTTCTTTCCAACTTTTGAATTGTGTGAAGAGTGTTATTTTTAAAAGTGTGTGTTGGTTTCTAAACGGTTTTGTTATCTAAGATATACTAAACATACATAAGAACCTATCTGGTATTGGCACATATAGTTCATCAACTCTACTTATTACGAATCTCGGTCGATAATTTATGTTTGGTAATATATTATGCACATAATTGCACCAACATTTTGGTGTCATTGTAAATGGTAATAGGTAGTATTTGAATTAGATCATTTTAATGGTTTTGGATTGATTTTATGGACAACCTAAGGGAATAAATAAGACGGTAATATGTGATGGAGGAGCCCATGCATCCACTTTAGTGGGGTTTCTCCAAAGCTAGGTTGTCCTCTCCCTTTCATGAAGAAATGTTTTTCTTTTAATGCAAGTGTGTTTTTTTCTTCTTTTATGAAAAAGTGTGTTTTTATTTATGAAAATTTAGCTTTATTTATGATGAGATGACTTGTGTGAACCGATAAACTCGTGATAGTAGGGTCCCAGTAGTGCAAGGATTTCAAGTTTGGTGTGTTTTATTTTTGCAAATAGTTTTAATTTCTTAGTTTTCAAATTCAAATCTTTGATGATAAATCATTTTTTGGGGTGTTGTAAGAACCCCGATGTACTAATTTGTGTTGTGAGACAGGGATCATCAACCAGCTAGAGTAATTCACAGATGATGAAGAGCTTGAAGAATGTTCCTGCAAAAAATTTCTCACATTCTATGAACAACTGGGATATCCGCCTCTCAGGAAGAGCATATATTGACAAGAGTAAATAATTTATTTGTCTCTCCATAGGAAGATTTAGAAGTCCCTTTGGATTCTTCTTGCCAATTTGTTCAGGAGACTAAAGAATCATGGATATAATTCAATGAAGAGAAACCATTAGAACCTGAGATTGATGAGTTCTTAGCATGA
>SNQJ01S0055884.1:0-14647 GCA_010110895.2 Picea sitchensis
CAAGGGTTTCTATAATAAAGTTGTGGTTTTCTATATGGTTTCATATATCTTATGTGGTGATTGTATTCAGATATCTTTGGATCTATTGTGATATTTTGTATTCATGTATTTGGCTCTTAACAGCATGTGTACAGGGGTGCACAGAGGAAGAAGAACTTTGTAGAGAGTTTCAGAAAGACCAGAATCATTGAGGATTCTGAGAAGCTCTACCAGGTGGGCATCGAGCAAGTGCATAGGTGCACAAGGGAGGAAGACAGAACTGTTGAGCGTTCTGTGGAAGAGAAGACACTCCTCTAGGAGGGCGTCGAGAAGGTGTGCAAGCAGGCACAGGAGAAAAGAACTCTTTGAGTTCTGGAAGTTGAGGAAAGGTCCACTGAGGCAACTTTCACTGGGTTGCTGAATACCTAGAAGTAATCAAGAAGAGGCTTGAGCAGAAGGATAGCCAGGAGGGCATCCATTCCGTTCTCCATCTGAGGGAGAAGAAGGATAAAAATCCCCCAAGGGGCCTGAGTGTTTGTAAAAGCTCAGAAGGGATAGCACCAGTGTGTGCGTGAGGAGACTCTGCGAGGAGTGCAGGAGTCAGGAGAACCCTTTGAGGATTCAAAGGCAGAAGCTCAAGAAGGGCAGCATTTCATATGCGCAGCGAGAACTCAGAGGAAGGAGCTCGTAGAGGAGAAAGAGCGCAAAGGTCGAAACCTTTGAGAAAATCAAATTTCTCCCAAGGCAGGAAGAAAGCAGAGGAAGCTCAGGAGGAGCAGCAGTCGTTGTTATATTGGCCAGAGAGAAGATCTGGACTGTTGGTATTAAGCGTCCAGGAGGAGCTCAGGAGGAGCCTGCAGGAGGAGGAGACCGACAGCCGTCGGATCTCATATAGAAATCCCGTCAACCGTTGGATCGGGAGGAGTTGCGCAGAGTTTAACCTCTGGAGGAGGAGTGCACGAGGAGGATTTATCTGAGCCCTCAGATATTGGATCAGATCACCGGCAGCCGTCGGATCTGCAGGAGTCATGCGGGAGTTAACCCCGTGAACAGGGGAAGAGAAGTCCCGACAGGCATCGGGATATCGGCCATCTGGAAATCGAAATTCTTGAGGGAAAGAGAACTGGGACAGCACAAGTTGCGAAATCCCGACGATATCTGGACCGTCCGTTGGCAGAGGACACGTGGCGGAGATCAAGCGCCATCGGTGTTGGCTCATCGGGGAATCGGCATTCCCGTGGTCAAGGGATCGGGGAAATCCAAGTTGAAAACCCCGATATAATCGGAGCCGTCCATTCAAGAGGGACAGGTGTCGGAGATCCAGAGCGAGTCGGCATATCGCCAATCGGGAAATTGGAGTTCCTGAGGACAAGAGAACTGGGACTTCGAAAGTCTCGAAATCCCGAGAGTTAATCTGAGTCGTCCATCTAGGAGGACGCGTGGCAACCATCAGCGCACCGGGGAAAGGATCGATAGGAGTCGGCGTGGAGGACAGGTGTCCGTCATCTGGGAAGAGTCGGGAATCGGGATATCGGAGATCCCAGGCACAATGGTTTCGTGCATCACAAAATCATGATACGCGATTTCCCAACAAGGCATTGAAGCATGTGGGCCACACAGGAGTTGGTGAGCAGACAGGTGGCAATCATCGGGAGCCATCGGCATTTGGTCCCATCGGGAAATCAGAAATCTCAGTGACAAGTGATCTGTGTATTTTGAAATCGTGATCCGCGAAACCCCGATCAGTGGGAGCCAGCTATTGGAACAACAAAGGAGGAGGACCGCGCCGTAGAGGAGGCCAGTTGTCAACTAAACGGAGAATCGGGATTTGGACGATCGGGAATCACGTAGGCGTTTGCATCGTGACATCGCAAACCCAGAAACCCCGAAGGGAGGTTTGACTACGGTCACGGGTAGAGGCCACATGAACCGTTGTATAGCTCGGAGGGGCTAGCGCATAAAGGAGCATATCGCGAATCGGAGAATCACGAGTCCCGGGGACTTGTGCATCATGACATTGAAAACGTCGAAACCCCGATGGAGAATATAGCTGCGGTCATATGAGAGCAGGTCACATGGACCAAAGCCTAGCTAGGAGGGGATAAGGGCGAAGGAGAGCTCATCGGGAATTTGGAACTCGAAACCCCGATAGAGGGACATAAGGCTGAGATCTTATGGTATGCGGTCATATGGACCAGGTTATAGCCGATAGGGGCTAGCTCATAAGAAGGAGCTCATCGGCAATCGGGAGTTGGAGAGTACAGTGACTCTCGACAACGGGGAACGCAAAACCCCGAAACCCGATACTGAGTCGGGGAAAGGTCACGGTGAGTGCAGGAGACCGTGAACAAGAGAAGGAAAGACCTGTGGACTGGGTCGAGTTTTAGCAAAGTATTCCAGCAGGAGGAATCTAAAGAGCCGCTTCGACTCGAAGATAAGGGATAAGATTGATCCTGTGAGTAGGAGATCAGGTGAAGAGACCCTGCGGGGCAGATAGGAAAGACCTCTACTGCATCAGTAATGGAACTTGGTTCCATTGTCTTGCTCATCTCTACAATCTATTAAAACTGGTTCAGCATGGATGGTGCCCAATTGAACATGACCCCTTTCGCGCACTATGCATCCACTGCAATAACACCTGCTGGTGCTTCGTCTTTGCGAAATTTCCTCAAAAGTTTGCAATCCATACGCTTGTTGGCGAACCTTGTCGCGTTGTCATTGATGTCCTTGATGAAAATTCCTCTATTTCCCTGAGTAGTGTCGAACTGCGCTTTAACCAGCTCTGTAATTTATTTTTCGCGTTCCTTGTTATCCAAATATTCTTTTGGTTGTGTGTCGAATGTAGGTAGTCATGTGATATTGGAAATCAATGCCACATCTATATGAACTGGCTTATCCATCCATAGGATGCCTCCATGTACGCGGGAAACTAGTTGTTTCAAAAATAGCCTAACATTCTTACCACGCCCAAAATGCGGTATATTCAGCAGGTTCATGATGCCTGAGTTATAGAGTCCCGTTATCCACTACGCAGGGTTTGGTATGGGTTTGTTGAGGGGTCCAATTTCCCTTGTGTTTATTAGAGAACTTTCCTCAGCCAACTCTAGAAATTTAGGCGCATCGCGCACATCATGGTCGGTGTACCTAAGCTTAGGTATCTTTCCCAGCATATCATCCACAATAAGGAATGTGTCTAGGAGATAGTGGAGTGTAATCTCCATGACATCCTACGCCTTTCGTTTTTGTCCTGCAGCAGATGTGCCTGCCTCTCTTACGTATGTGTCATCTTCTTCCCTTCCAGACTCCAGTTGATCGATGACATATTCGACCAATACTTCCTCGTGTTCATGGGACTGTCGTGGTCCCATTGTTTCATCGAGATTCGCAGGCATCTCAGGGTTAGCGTTTGAAATACCATTCCAGGCCCTGGAGCTCTGCCCTATTTCTCCTTACTGCGTTGTGGAGGTCTCTTCCTCAACCCGTTTCGGGCTGATTGATTGTGTGTTTGAGGTGGTAACATCCTCGAGCTCGACCACGTTCTCGAGTTGTTGCATTCTTTCCTTATGCCTTTGGTCCTACCGTGTAACCCGAACATACTTGCCTGGCGCGCCGAACTGTGGTGGAGTCATCCTCTCTTAAATTCACACACATGCTTTATTTTGCATAAAATATTAGATAGGGAAAGCACTATGTTTCTTGCTCTGTGCTCAAAAACTTCTAAGTGTTGAATAAACGCATGCTTTCCTCCTTTTATAGACCTAGTTGTATTCATTTTTCACTTTTTGCATGCATTTGTGCCAACTGCAATTTTCCCTGCGTGTTGTCTTCTCATGTTTGTCGCGGTAATTACTACGCACAACTTTTTCCACACTTTCTTATGGTTCAACCAAATTCTGTGTCTTTTTTTGTTTTTCTTTGTTGGCCCTCGACCAAGTTTTGGAGAACCTTGGTTGTGTTTGACCATTTTTGGGACTTCAACAAGCTGTTCAAAGATGGAGCACCCAAGCGAAGTGGAGATCACGGGATCTCTTCCCCTTTTGCGAGCTTTTTGGGTTTAGGGTTTATGTAATGGGTATGGGATGTTATCCCATGGGTTTACCCATTCTTAGGCCCTTTTGTAAGGTATAAATAAGTAGCTAGGTGATGTAAGAAAGAGTCAATTGTAAGCCAGTGAGATAAGTGCAAATAGTTGTGAATGCTTTGTGCATACTGTGTGTTGAGAACTTGCAGAGCTAAGTGCAAGTGATTGTAAGAGGCTTTGTGTTGTGAGCTAACTCGGGGAAGGTGGATCTAGTGAGGTGCGAGCAGATCTCCTGTTCTATGCAAAGTTGGCTTTGTGGATCTGTGCATGTAAGAGGATTGAAAGAAGATAATAAAGAAGATGAAGAGTTGGTGGATGTAGCCCCACGCTGGGGGTGAACCACGTATATCCTGTGTTGTGATTGCTCTGTGTGATTGATGTGATTTATGCTTAGTGTTGTAATCTTTATGTATGTAGATGCATCTGATGTAGTAGGCTTAGTTCTTAGTGATACGAATGAAGGATAGATATGATCTATTTCTATGTGCTAAGTGCTTGGATGTGTTAGATCTTGTTGAATACTGTGTTGTTCTGTAATTAGGGTTTTACCTGTGATGTGAATAAAGGGTTAAAGACTAATGAATGTTAACTGCTAAGTGCTCTGTTAAGTATTGTGATCACAGATCTGTGTCCCAGCTAGGTTGTAGACACTTGAGTCCTACAACCCCCCCGCCTCTACCTTGGGTGAGACTTCATCTGCTTCGCAGGTGTTGCCGAAAGCGCTGGTAGTTAGGGTTGTGTTGGTGCGTTTTTGAAGCGTTGAACCCTAGGTCTGCCCCTGTGCCAACATTCTTACTTTTTTTATCTTTGTATTCCTTTTTTATTCTTTTTCTCCTTTTTATTTGTTTTCGTCATCTTTTTGTCCTAAGCTATGCTATAGTACACTATATACATGCTTTTCTCACTAGGTTGTGACTTTTAGGGGTTAGGAGGTTGACTGTCCCTGTATAGTTTTAGTCGACTCACGTTAATCATTCCTTTTAGTTTTGTTCCTCCCAAGTCCTTTAGCTGCACAGATCCTCCATCTGTGACAATATTTACTTCATATGGCCCTAGCCAATTCATTCTAAACTTACCAGTATATTGAAAAAGTTTATTGTCATAGAGAAGGACTAGGTCTCCCTCCTTAAAAATCTTCTTTTTAATATGTTTTTCATGCCAGGATTCATCTCTTGCTTTCTATACTTCCTGGTGAAATCCTTCCAGAATCCTTTCATCTTCCATCTACATTAGTTGATTTAACCTCTCTGTTGTGTACGTTTCATCGATTGGGTGAGAAAAACAAGGGCACTTGCATGCCTAGTTGAGCCTGCTAGACAAGACAGAGGTTAGTGCATGAGTTAAAAAAGTCAAGCACATGAAATAAACAAGTAAACAAACTAAAAACAGCTAAGGAAATAAAACTAGAATGCATAAGAAACTTTTAGAACCATAAACAATAAACCAATGACCAAGATTATTCCACCAATGGATAACTATATTAGTTGGAAAAACACCATAGAGAAATGAGGACTTACGAGTCCCCTCTTCCTCCTTGGGAGGGCTCTTCAGTTCCCTAATGGAGAGATCTTCTTACAATGGTAGAAAAGAAAGCAAATGATGAATAAATCAATGTGTGTTCCCTCAAGAGGTGAGTGGAATGGCCTATTGGAATGTTGTTAGAATGCTCCAAGGAGAAAACATGATTCTCAAGGGAGGATTGAGGCAGCATAACAATACTATGAAAATCTTAATTTCATAGTGCACCCATGGCCTCCATTTATATCATTTCTTCAAGGCAATATTCAACCTATTCTTAGTGTGAACAAGGGGCCCTTTAGGGAACCCTTTGGTCCTTGACCAACCCCCCATTCGGATTTTTCTCAGATATGAAGGTAAAATCAAGTTGGGAGTTGGTCCATAAGTGGTTGAGGGGATGATAAGAACCATAAATGTGCCATTCACAAGAGTGCACGGATTTTCTCGTACACAGTTACACATATGGAACATTGTGCGCTCTATGGGCTTCTTTGGCCCACGCACTATGCACGCACTTCCTTTAGTGAGTTAACACATGTCAATTTTTTACCAATTGTATAGTTTTTGCCTCTTGAAAATGCATTTTGGTGCTGCAGGTGAACTAATAGTTTGGCATTTTTGTATTTCTATAACCATTTGCGTGCAATGTTGCGGACGAAATTTTAGTGATAACAGATTTCCCGTGATGTGTGAGGTTAGGAGCATACGTATAGCTGAAATACATCAATTTTTCTTCTACTGAGAGTGCCATTGTAATGAAGAGTGTTGAAAGGAACTGCAAGAGAAATCCGTCAAAGGGAGAGGGGAAACTGTGGGACCCAAATCTTTCTCTAGGGAGAAAAAGAAAAATTGTATAGAAATGAGGCGGGCATGCCCCATGATCGTGTCATGTAAATCAAAATGTAAGACAGTAATTGAAGTTGTATGCTGATGTAGATAACTACAGCACCCTCCAGGGTAGTTGGATAATGGAAGATGACAATTCTAATGGTGAACACACGCTGAAAAGAGGCAAGGATGCATATAAGAAGTGTCGATGACTCGTAGGCATTGATGGCCTAACAAATTCAGAGGTCTTCGGCTGGTTATAAAACAACTGCAATAGTCGCATAGTTAGACCCACCATAACATGAGATTTTGTTAAAGTCGAATGTTATGGGGGTTAATGAAAACAGAGAGCAATGATGGTTCTATATGTGTCATCTAAGACTCCTCATTGTAAAGGTAATGAGAGTCAAGATATTATCTCCCTTCTAGAAATGGTGTTGATGTCGACAGAAAGGGATAAACGACTCCAAGAAGCAAAGGGATTCATGAAATCCATGGTGATAATATCAGGAACTGATAAGGAACATAAATGAATTCAAGACGCGGTGAGATTCAAGACTGCCCTTGGTTGGGGGTATGGTTGAAGGATGATTGGCAGCAACCGTAAAATTGTATCTAGTATCAGGGGGACGACTAGACATGGGGTTAAATTGTGCCAGAGGCAGGAAAAAGTGGACAAACTCAGAGATCACGAGTACATGGACTGTGGTATACTTGGGATTTATGAACGATTTTAGAATGAGTAAAGGAGAGTGGATGCCCCAACCAAGGGAAACATGGGTTGTGTTGCTATAAAAAGAAGGTCGTCAAGGGTGATGAGAAAAATCTAAGTAAATGTTGGAAACAAAGGCTTTTTACAAGTACCAAATAAATAAAGAATAATTTGGGATGAGTGTACAGATACAGAAATGGGTGCCCCAATGCGAGATGGCTTGGCCCGTGAGGGCACAATTTGCAAATAGAACTGGTGGAGGGTAGGGGCCCCATGGGTGGGTTTTTGTATGAGGGAAATCTACAGATGGGAAAACTGATTGTGGAGGAAATGGGGGGTTAATGATACTGTGGAGGTGCAGTCAAAATAGAACCGAGATGAGATATCTTGGGAGTCCATTGGGAAAGCTAGCAAGATGATGAGAAGAAACACATGGCTTATTCTTGGAAGTGCATAAGACTATCGGGACTCCCATCCCTAGGGGGTGAAAGCATCATGAGTGTCAAATTGGAAAGGGAACTATGAATGGGACAACTCATGTAGGGAAGAGTGCTACCGAGTGATGATGCAACCCCCCTACTCTCCCTCGGGCTACGCGACCTCTCGATCAAGGATCATCATTTCTCTGAGCCAAATCGGATTTTTGAAACCTTGTTGGTCTCACTTTGTAATTAAACACAGCCCCTTTATACTTTTGGTGCAGGTTATATGATACCCACAACCTCTTCCTTCGTGCTTCTGAAATATCAAATTTCAGGCGCTAACTCCTTTTCCATTAGCCCCTTCCTACATGTGACCTCGGGCTATGATCTCACATAAGCATGTGATTGCGGGGTGGCCAAAAGTGGTTTGATACCACACCACTTTTCTCCCCACAATTCACTATCAATCGCCACACATCCCTTTGGAAATATGGTTTTTTCGATTGTGGCTCGCTCTCAAATTTTAAAAGTTTGAGCACTTTTTGTCCCCGCAATTCAACGTGACCTTTGATCTTGTGATATCGGTCGGTGCCTCTTGACCGACGGTTGAAATCTGCTTCCTTTATGCCTTGTTCAACTATCAGTCAGCGACCCTTTTTCCTCCTTTCAAACCCACTCCCAGACCTCCACAATCTATCGACGGGTGCCCTCCTTTCAAATAGACAGCTAGGATTGATTTCAGTCCTTCGGTCTTCGGGAGTCTCAAACTCTCCACTCTTGCTTCCTCCATAGTACTTCCACCGAATTCGATGATATTTCGATGCATTCTCTCACAGATCAACGGTTGTGATTCACTTCAGCTCTTCACTCTTCGGGAGTTCCAGCTCCTGCACACTCGCTTTCCCCCAGAGTGTCTTCACTCAAAGTTCACGGATCTCTACCATGTGTCCTTCTGAATCTAATGGTTATTATTCACTTCAACTATCCGGTCTTTGGGAGTTTCAAATTTCCTCGTTCGCTTTCTCCTGGGGCACTTCCACTTGAAATACACAATTTGTTGACGTGTGTCCTTCAGGATCCGACGGCCACTATCCACATTGACTCTTCGGGCTTCGGGAGTTTCAAACTCCTGCACACTCGTTCCTCCCAAAGTGATTTCACCTGAAGACAATGGATTTATGCCACGCATCTTTCTAGATCTAACAATCTAGATCTTCTCCGTCCACATCGACTTCCTTTCAGAGCTTTAAGTCTCTGAACTTCCAGATCTCTCGCCATGTGCTCTCCACAACGGACAGTTGCGATCTACTTCGGCCTTCGAGACTTTGGTATTTTGTCACACTCCGTGCCCAAAATCCTCTGAATTGACTTTGCCCAAAGTCTCAGATCTATCAAAATGTATCTCCTGGCAACCAACAGCCTGGATCTACTTCGATTCTTCGGCGATTTTGCCTCCTCCTCGTCTACGAACTTTTGAAGTGCTTCCACTCTAGAATTGTAGATATTGCGCCACCTATACCACTTTTGACAATGAACGGTCCCTAACCACTTCTGGACTTCGGGACTTTGGCAGTCTGCTCTCCTGTACGCACCAAGAGACTTAAAACTCAGACACTTTACCCAGATCCAACGATCTGGAATGATCCTGCTCCCTCTTGGACGGATCTTGATCAATAATTCATGAAATCTTCAGAGATTCACTCCTTTTGAAGATTTATTCCTGATATCTCTTCTGAGTTTGATCCCCTTGAGGATTTTGATCTCCCACTCACTCCTTGCGTTCCTGGGATCTTACAAACTCAGATCGAAGGATTTCTTCGAAAGAAATTCTTCCTGCACTCCTTGCACTTCTTTGTTCTGATTCTTTGACACTTAGTCGCTCCTTGACTCTGTACACTCCTTGCACTTAGTCTAAGTTCTTGTCATTTCTTCTGAACCCCTCTGAGTCAATTCAAGACTCTATCGATGCACTCCTTGCATACGATATGCACTCTTTTCATACAAGTTCTCAGAAGCAAAACGATTGGAACTTATCCAGTTCGTCATAGATTCATATGATCAACCATAGAGAATCACTCGTGAACAAAATGAACTAAAACACACACAGAATACATCATTCACTCAATCACACATCAAAATGAACATTGTCCAAGGAATTGGAACAATTTTGTATGTTCTATTCATTCATGAAATAAATTGCATAGTATTACAGTTCTTCACTGCATCTTTCTTCTTTTCCTATCTACTACTCTCCTCTCCTTGAATCTTCTCTACCCTGCTCTACCCTCTCTCTATTCTCCTTTTACAATACAACAACAAAACAAAACTATCTAGGGAGTGGCTCCTCGATCTCTTCTCCGTCATGTATGAAACATATCCTATCAGTTTCTAGCGGTTACCTACTTTGTCCTATTACAATAACTATCAGTTATTACCAGATAAGGGCTTCCACCCTCTATCTGCAACTCCTTACAGTCGTATAATACTTTACAAACAAGATATATTTAAAAATGTTGTTTCCAAAATATCTCAACAACTCATTATGTTTATGAGTTAAATGTTGATTTGAAATTCTGTCATGTTGATATGTCATATCCCTGACTCCTTGCTTGCTTCTTTGACTTTGAAGGCGATGCTCATGCATCATACTCCTCTCGATAAAATATTCATGGGCTCCTGTCCATGAGCTCCTGCACGCATGCTTCAAAATATCAAGGTTAGTGACCCAACTTGAGTCTTCCACTGGATGATCTTTCCACTTGACCATGTATTTAGGATATGTCTTCCTCCTGGTCTTCTTTCCAACTCTATGTTCTATGATTCTCTCCATCTGATTTTTTTCTGTTGTGGGCAATTTTTCTTCCCACTGAACTTCTTTCTAATCATCTGATTCTCCTGCATCATCTCTCCTATAAGGATACAGGTCTGCAACATTGAATATCGGTGATATCCCAACATTGTCTAGAAACCCAATTTCATAAGCATTGGTTGCAAATTTTCTGAGAATCATGCATGGTCCTATCTTCTTTATCTTCAATTTTTTATATGTTCCTCTTGGAAACCTTTATTTTCTCAGATGAGCTAAAACTTCATCTCCTACTTCGAATTGAACTTCTCTCCTCTTCTGATCAACTATGTTCTTATATTTCAAGTTGTTGTCATGTAGTTGTCCTCTGACTCTGTCATGGTGTTTTTGCATTTCTATTGCAAAATCTTATGCGCTAGCACTTCTGAATTCATCTTGATTCAGATCTCTCAATTTTGCAATCCTTCTTGGCTGTATACCATACACAATTTCAAATGGACTTTTTCCAGTGCTCATGTTCATTGAATTGTTAAATGCAAATTATACTTGTGCCAGAATATGATCCCATTGACGCCCTTGCTCAGTGACTAAACTTATTAACAGGTTTCCCAAACTCTTGTTTACTACTTCAATCTTTCCATTTGCCTGAGGGTGATATGATGAACTAAAGGACAAGTTTTTCCCCAGCCTCTTCCATAGATTCCTCCAAAAGTGTCCTACAAATTTTGTGTCTCTGTCTGAAACTATGCTCTTAGGAAATCCATGTAGTCTCACCACTTCTCTGAAAAACAAGGTGGCTATGTGTGTAGCATCGTTTGTTTTCTGGCATAGTATGAAATGTGCCATCTTTGAAAATCTGTCCACCACAACAAATATGGAATCACTCCCTTTCTGGGTTCTAGGCAATCCTAGTATAAAATCCTTATTGATTGCATCCCATGGCCTTTCTGTAATTGGTAATGGCTTATACAAACCAGTGTTCTATTTTCTTTCTTTTGCATACTGGAAAAATTTGCATTTGTTCACAAATTGTTTCACATATGCCCTCATGCTTGGCCAATACTATGAATTGCTCAGATGTTCAAATGCCTTATCATGACTAAAATTTCCAACTAAACCTCCACTGTGTTTCTCTTTCAGCAGCTTATCTCTCATTGAGCATCTTGGTATGCATAGTTGGCTCCCTTTGAACAATAATCCATCCTGGATCAAATATTATGTCCATGGGATTCTGTCTCCCAAAAAAGAATTCTTACATGCCTCATAAGATTCCTTAAAATATGGGTCTTCTCGATACATTTCCTTGAGGTCTTCAAACCCGAAGGTCTCCGCTTGGAATTCCTATACAATTAAACTCCTCCTGCTCAAAGCATCTGCAATTTTGTTCGCAGTTCCAGCAATATGTTTAATAACAAAAGTAAAATTATGCATAAATTATACCCATTTAGCATGTCTTTATTTCAACTTTTCTTGCCTAGTAATAAACTGCAAATCTTGATTATCACTATACAAGACAAATTCTTTTGAAATTAGATAGTGCCTCCACTTCTTCAAAGCTTGAATCATTGCATAAAATTCTTTGTCATATGTGGAATAATTATTTTTGTTGTCATTCAACTTCTCACTGAAATAAGCAACTGGCCTATTATCCTGACTCAAGACTGCTCTCATAGCTACTCCACTTGCATAACATCTCACTTGAAATGTTTTTCCAAAATCTGGTAAGACCAGAATTGGTTGTTTTGTGATCTTCTCCTTCAACACTTTGAAACTTTTTTCAGCTTCCTCTATCCATTTAAAAGACTTGTGTTTCTTCTTCACAGTGTCCAGCATGGGCATACATATACCACTGAAATTACTGATAAACTTTCTATAAAAATTTACTAACCCATGAAAACTTCTTACTTCAAATATGCTTCCTGGAGATGTCCATTCTTTGATTTCTCTCACCTTTTCTGGATCCATCTTCAATTCATTTGAAGAGATCACAAAACCCAAGTATATGAGTTATGTTTTCATAAAAGAGATTTTCTTCAGATTTATCAGGAATTTTTCTTGTTGCAACCTTCTCATCATTGATATCAAATGTTTTAAGTGTTCTCCCTCTGTCTTACTGAAGATTAGTATGTCATCCAGATACACTATGACAAATTTTCCTATGAAGTCTTTCAATACTTCATTCATTAATCTCATAAATGTGCTTGGGGCATTTTTCAACCCAAATGGCATGACCATCCATTCAAACAAACCTTCATTTGTCTTGAATGTTGTCTTCCATTCATCTCCCTCTCTCATACTTATTTGATGATATCCACTCTTCAAGTCTATCTTGGAAAAATAGCTTTCTCCACTCAAACAATCCATCAAATCATCCATCCTGGGTAAAGGGAATATATACCTAATGATGATATTATTGATGGCTCTGGAATATGACATTGCCCATCCTCCATCCTTCTTTGGATTCAACAAAGTTGGTACTACGCATGGGCTTAGGATTTCCCTGACTAAACCTTTATCCAACAACTCTTGGACTTGATTTTTGACTTCCTCATTCTCTCTAGGTGTCAACCTATAAGCTTCTTTGTTTGGTAAACTAGCTCATGGAATAAGGTCAATATGATGGCTTATACTCTTAATGGGTGGAAATGAGTGAGGTAACTCATCCACTACTATGTCAGCAAAGTTTTCTAATAGTTTTTGGATTTCTTCAGGTAAATCCTCCACAAAGGTGTTTGTAAGGATAACTCTTGGCTTCCTCACTATAGAAAAATGCATCTCCTGCTCCTTCTTGATTTCATTCAAGAGTTACTTCCCACTCATGAGAAGTATAATTGAACTAGTTTCCATCTTTTTCTCTTTGTCCTCTATTGGAAACAATATATGTGTCCTACCATTCTTTTCTAGGGTATAAGTATTCTTCCTCCCATCATGAATAACTTTTATGCCAAACTGCCATGTGTTGACGATTGAAAACGTCAACGTAATTCTGCCCGCAAAGTGTTGCTAAAGCCTATTATTATATAAGACTAAATAATGCTAGTAGGTGGGACCCTCTTGAGCTTTTGAAAGATCAAGTTTGTTCATTTTCAATGTTATGATTATGTGCTAAAAGGGTTTCATGGTTGATGAGAGTATGGTTGTCATTAGTTAAGCTTTGGGATGTTTTTCCGCATGATACTACAGTCGCTATTCATTATGGTATTTGCTCCTCTCGCGCCTACACAACAAAATGTTAGTAAAAATTGCAGAAGGGCACGTTAAGGAAAAGAAAAATGTTATATATAAGGAAAAAAGAAAAAAAACTAGCTCTGCAATACTATATAAATAAAATACTTGTTGATAGTGGTTAAGTCCTAACTAACAAGAAAATGGCAATTTAAAAATGTTAAATTTGATATGCATATCGTGGAATTTTTGGTGGCGCATCCTTGGCAAGTGATAATGCAATGGTTATGCGTTGGTTGATGCAATCGATGGTCGATATGCATATGTTATAAACCTTGGTGGCTTATGGAAGTAATGGCTTTGCAATTTTTTATGGTGGTTGAGCTATTGGTGATGGTTCTGTTGTATAGTGGTCAAGCGATTTATTTGAATTATAGCATAGGTGGCACATGTGGCAAGGTAACGATGCAAATGGTTGAGAGTGGAACTTGGATTATGCTATGGTTTAATGTGTTGATATTCTCGATGCATTGGTCGATTAATGGTGTTAATGGGGGCGCGTTGGCATGTACTATGGAGTAAATGTGATATGGGTGGAGGCGATATGCATTTACTACACATCACCTTTACCCTTCCCATTGGTTTCCACCCTAATCGAACTATTGTTTGACCTGGCTGTTGTGTTCACACTCCAGATTTTTAGCAAGGTGAAACCACTCGGTCGCTTCTCGTCTTAAGGTTTTCGATTGATAGGTATGTCTCTTTTATCCATTCTTGACTTCACTCTGGTTATGAAATGTTTTTGGCTCAGTTGTATGGGTTTGTGTTGTACTGAGTGTTGCAACTGTGTGGTTTCGGATTTGAATGGAAAATCAATGGTTCTATGTATAAAGTTTGTGAGTTCATCGGAGTTGGTGATCTTTTTGGGTGATAGCTTTTGTTACCACTACGTTTTGTTAAAGGTTTTTTTTAAAAGATGGTTGGATGATTGTATTTGTGATTCCTGGGTTTAACTAGAACCTTGTTCAGCCCTATCAAGGAAATGCCTCTCGTTCACAAGCATCCTGGTCCTCTTTGAGCGCATGCCTTCAGCCCTGAAGTTGCACCATAGTCAGTGCCCCCCCCCCCCTTTTTCT
>SNQJ01S0055884.1:17358-35528 GCA_010110895.2 Picea sitchensis
AGGGGAGGAAGAAGAGAAGGATAGAAGCACAAAGCATGCTAAGGTTTGCTCTTGAGTTTATATTGAGATAGTTTATTTTTCATTCATTCATATGTTCATCACAACCTAATTCTCTTTTGTGATAGGAGGGTCTTATTGTAGACAGCAATATTAAAGGTTGAATCAAATTATTCAGAATCTTGTTCTTAAGAGGTTTTGATCTATCTTTGATAGTATGTGTAGAATTGTTTGTTTATGAATTAATTTTCATGACTGATAGAGGCTATTGTGCATAGTCGAGTGGCAAGCAATCTGTGGAAAGTTGATCCGGATTTTAGAGTTCGGTTTTTGTTTTCTGTCAGAGGTCCTTTTGTATGTTCCATCAGGGATTTCTAAGTTTGACTTTGGTCCAATATTTTTGTGTGAAGTTTTGTAAAGATAATGACTCTTTGGTGAATTAGAATGAAATAAGGGATTGCTTTATGTCTCATATGTCTTGAGTGTCATCTTGGTGTCTTTAATTCTGTTCTTACATTTATTTCAACAACTGATATATTCAAAAAATTACATAAAAAGTGAAATTCCAGCATGCTTTTTGTGTTGATAAAAGACTAGCCTAAGCACTTGTAATTAATACTTGTGAGTTAGGATATATATTTTTGTTGGCTATAAACATAGGGTGATATTCCCGTCTACTTTAATTTATCCAAGTAAAGTCTGAAAATTCTTGAGTAAGATCAATTCATATCTTTTCCTCAACACGATGGTCTCCCCAATAAAATATGACAGACATCCATAGGAATTATATCACATAATATTTCATCCCTATAACCTCCTATTTTAAATTCAACTTGGCATTGTTGACTTACCATTACTTAATTTCCTTTTTGCAACCATGATACCTTGTATGGGTTTGGATGTGTAGTTTCCTTCAGCTCCAGTTTCTCCACCATCTCTGTGGATACTAGATTGTCAATGCTCCCACTGTCTATGATCACTTTGCAAACTTTGTATTTCGTTTTGCAAGCAGTTCTGAATACACTCATTTGTTGAACTGGTTCCTCTACCTCCTTCTCTGGTTTAAGAAGAACTTTCCTCATCATGAGGTTCTTTCCTCCTTCTGTTGCTTCTACTTCCACATGCTTTTGTTCTTTAGAAATGTGTGCTTCTCTTCCTCTAGTGTCTTTCTTCTTCTATGGGCATTCCCAAGACATTTTCCCTATATTTCCACAAGCATAACATCTAATTTCACCTCTTATGGCTCTTCCTCTTCCTCTAGTAAAATATCTTCTTCCTCCATGTTGTCCTTCCTTAGAACTTCCACCTTTCTCAGGGTGACTATGTTTCTTTCTAGCTTCATGCTTTGTTTTTTGTAACTTCTCTCTGTTGGTTCCCTTACCTCTTCTTGAATTCCCCCCTTTGTTTCATTGACTTTGTTTTCTAGCCAATTTCTCTTCAGCTTTCAAGGATGCTTGATAAGCATCCTCGACTTTACTAACAGACATCATGCTAATTTACTCATGTATTTCATATCTCAGTCCATTGATATACCTGGTTATTTTTTCATCATCATTTTCTTTCTCTCCAGCCCTGATGTTCAGTCTATAAAATTCCTCAGTGTATTCCTTCACTGATAAGATTTTTTGTCTCAGATTTTGCAGTCTTCTGAACAGATTGATTTGATAGTCCTTCGGCATAATTTTTTCTTTTACCTTGGCTACCATCCTATCCCAGCTTTTAATTTTTTTCTTTCCCTTGCATCTGCGATCGGCTTGTAGTTCATCCTACCATAGTGTTGCATGACCCTTCAGTCTTATCATTGCATGCTTTACCATCTTCTCTTCTTCAACATCTTCATAATCGAAGTACTTGTCCATAGCACGTACCCAATCCAACAATTCTTCAACTTCTAAATTGCCTTCATACATTGGTACCTCTATTTTTTGTATGGATCCTATTCTCGAAATAGCTTTCAATAAGTGGTCTTCTACAACATCCTCAGATACATCTTCTTCAACCTCTATATCCTCGCTTTTATCTTCACTGATATATCCATTTTTTGGTGCTCTCCTCTGTGTTGTTTCCATGGCGTCTAGTCTCATTCTGAGTTGCCTCATTTCTCCTTCCATTTCTGGATTTGCTCTGCGTCTTCTAGGTGGCATGATTCCACTGCCTCACCTTCTGATGCCTATAAACAGAATCAACTCTTGATACCACTGATGATATCAATTTATCTCCTTTCTCCTTTGTAAGTTGTCTGTAAAAAAAAATTATAGCTCTGATACCACCTAATGTAGCCCCCCTACTCTCCCTCGAGCTACGCGACCTCCCGGTCAAGGATCTTTGTTTATCTGAGCCAAATATACTCTTTAAAACCTTTTTGGTCTCACTTTGTAACTAAACATAGGCCCTTTCAGATTTTGGTCCAGGTTCTATGATACCCGCAACCTCTTCCTTCGCGCTTCTGAAATATCAAATTTTAGGCGTTAGCTCCTTTTCCATTAGCCCCTTCATACATGTGACCTCAAGCTATGATCTCATGTAAGCATGTGATTGCAGGGTGGATAAAAGTGGTTTGATACCACACCTCTTTTCTCCCCACAATTCACTATCAATCGCCATGCATCCCTTTGGAAATATTGTGGTTTCGATTGCGGCTTGCTCTCAGATTTTTAAAGTCCGAGCGCTTTCTGTCCCCGCAATTCAACGTGACCTTTGATCTTGTGATCTTGGTCGGTGCCTCTTGACCGATGGCTGAGATCTGCTTCATTTCTTCCTTGGTCAACTATAAGTTAGTGGCCCTTTTTCCTCCTTTCAAACGCACTCCCAGACCTCCATGATCTATCGACGCGTGCCCTCCTTTCAAATCGATGGCTACAATTGATTTTCACCCTTTGAGCTTCGGGAGTATCGAACTCTCCGCTCTTTCTTCCTCTGTAGTACTTCCATCAAAGTCGACGATATGTCGACACGTGTCTCTCACAGATCGACGATTTTGATTCACTTTGGCTCTTCGAGCTTCGAGAGTTCTAGCTCCTGAACACTCACTTTCCCCCAGAGTGTTTTCATCCAAATTTCACGGATCTCTGTCGCATGTCCTTCTGAATCTAACGGCTATGATTCACTTCAAATATTTTGGCTTCAGGAGTTTCAACTTTCCTCCTTTACTTTCTCTCGGGGCTCGGGGCACTTCCATCCAAAATACACAATCCATTGGCGTGTGTCCTTCAGGATCTGACGGCCATTATCCACTTCGGTTCTTTGGGCTTCGGGAGTTTCAAACTCCTTCACACTTGTTCCTCTCGGAGTGCTTTCACCCGAAGACAACATATTTTCACCATGCATCCTTCTGGATTTGATGATATAGATCTTCTCTGCCCATGTTGACTTCCTTTTGGATCATTAAGTCTCTTAACTTTCGGATCTCTCACCACGTGCTCTCCGCGATGGACAATTGCAATCTACTTCGACCTTTGGGACTTCAGGAGTTTGTCACACTCCACTCCCGAAATCCTCTGAAGTGACTTTCCCTGAAGTCTCAGATATGTCGACATGTATCTCCTGGCAACCAATATCCTGGATATACTTTGGCTCTTCGGCGATTTCGCCTCCTCCTCATCTACGAACTTCTAAAATGCTTCCACTCCATAATTGTAGACCTTGTGCCACATGTCTCTCTTTTGACGATGAATGGTCCCTAACCACTTTAGGACTTTAGGACTTCAGCAGTCCACTCTCATGTATGCACCAAGAGACTTAAAACTCGCACACTTTACCCAGATCCAACGATCTGGAATGATCTTGATCCCTCCTGGATGGATCTTGACCGATAATTCATGAAATCTTCAGAGCTTCACTCCTTTTGAATATTTCTTCCTGCTATCTCTTCTGAGTTTGATCCCCTTGAGGATTTTGATATCCCATGCACTCTTTGCATTCTCGGGATCTCGACAAACTCATATTGAAGGATTTCATCGAAATAAATTCTTCCCGCACTCCTTGCACTTCTTTGTTCTGATTCTTAGACACTTAGTCGCTCCTTGACTATGTGCACTCCTTGCACTTAGTCTAAGTTCTTGTCGTTTCTTCTGAACCCCTCTGAGTCAATTCAAGACTTTGCCGATGCACTCCTTGCATATGATATGCACTCTTTGCATACGAGTTCTCAAAAGAAAAACAATTGGAACTTATCCAGTTCGTCATAGATTCATATGATCAACCATAGATAATCACTCATGAACAAAATGAACTAAAACACACACAAAATACATCATTCACTCAATCACACAACAAAATGAACATTGTCCAAGGAATTGGAACAATTTTGTATGTTCTATTCATTCATGAAATAAATTGCATAGTATTACAGTTCTTCACTGCATCTTTCTTCTTTTCCTATTTGCTACTCTCCTCTCCTTGAATCTTCTCTACTCTACTCTACACTCTCTCTATTATCCTTTTACAATACAACAAAAAAACAAAACTATCTAGGGAGTGGCTCCTCGAGCTCTTCTCTGTCATGTATGAAACCTATCCTATCAGTTTCTAACTGTAACCTACTTTGTCCTATTACAATAACTATCAGTTATTACTAGATAAGGGATTCCACCCTTTATTTGCAACTCCTTACAGACGTATAAGACTTTACAAACAAGATATATTTAAAAATGTCGCTTCCAAAATATATCAACAACTCGTTATGTTTCTGAGTTAAATGTTGATTTGAAATTCTATCATGTTGAGATGTTATATCCTTGCCTCCATGCTTGCTTCTTTGACTTTGAAGGCAATGCTCTTGCATCAGGTGATAGTACCAAAAATGCAGCAGGGGTGACAGTACTGCAGAGCCAGGTGTAGGGACCCTAAAGGTGAACGTCGGAGGGTGTGACTGGGATATGCAATTGATATTTAGAGGGAATGTTTACATGTCAGTGTCAAACATATACCTGAAGGGGTTGTGTTGCTTGTGATGACCAAGTACCTACACACATGAAAAATATATGATGATAAAGATCATATGACAATTATTTGATAATTTTGAACATGAGCATGCATACCTGGACATGATGTGATGAAAATGCTCCCCCGGGGACAGGTTCTAATGGTGACCCAAGGAATGTGACTGTGTAGATGGCAGGATCCTAATCCTATGGTTGAAGATGGATCAGGAAAAAGAGGCTCTAGGCTCCTATAACTGAGTGTGGAAGTTGAGAAAAAGGGTTTATATATGGACGGTGGGCCCACAATGCTACCTCATTTGCATTGACACTATTGGTGATCTGGCGAGAGTACTGTGAGGTGATTTACGGGAGCTTGGGGATACTGATTAGGTGGGTGAAAGACCTCCTGTGAGAGGAAAAGTGCTCGATGATGGAGCACATTCTAAGGGAAATCAGGGGTAGTCAGTTCCTCCAGGATATCTTCATCGCAATGAAAAATACGAGAATATAAGGGATCCTTGGAGGTGATATGGGGGATTGTCAAAGTGTGATTGTTCTCAAGTGGCGAAGACATAGAGGGGATATCACAACCATGTTGCAATGGCTCGCTTGACATAAACCAAATATCCCGACACTATGGGGGATAAACTGTGGGAGGGGGTAATATTTTTTGTGGGAAATGAACCGAGGAATTGGGAGGGTTTGGGGGAGGTGATGTTGGCAATATTTAGAGTGGGAAAGACCCTTGGTGAGGTGGTCGGATGTGGTTGAATAGGTTTTTAATGACGACCTCAATATGCCACAATCAAAGGACACATGTATGTGAAGTGAGCAAGTGATTCATAAAGAGTGCAAGGGCATCTCATCTGTTCGGGGACTGAGATCGAGACATAATGGATGTCGGTGATGTGGGTACTTGAAAGTGGTGGTGGAGAGGGATATTGATGAAATGTTTGGCATACTTTCATTAGCGTCTGGAAAAACTGAGGTAGAGCTGGGAAATAATGAGTGTAGTGGCCATATTATGAACAGACGGCACAAGCGAATTTGGTTCGTAGCCCTTTACTGCCTATACTGGAGGACATGGTCGTAATACTAGATGTGCTTGGAGAAGTGTTGAGCGGTGTGGTTTCTCAAGGGAGTTGGATCATATTGTGTAACTTGAGAAGACAAGGACATCTATTAGTGGGGTGTCCCTCTCTTTCGCATAGTGCGCAAGGAGGTTGCACTCGAGGAGGAAGTGGAGTTGTGGGATCTTTCTTCTTCCATCTACCCCTAGCCATGGCAGTGGTGATGGATATTGGGGGTGAGGGTGGTGTGGCCAGAGCTAGTACTGGAATCTTCATTGATATTCCCTCTAACTGAGGAGGGAGAGATGGTTTAGGAACCATCATGGGTGGGTGTAGATACCATATAGATATGGCGAGCACCATGTTGGGAAGGGTAAGTGTTGTTGCTACCTGAAAAGATTGTACTCATGGTGGGGGGTGGAAGAAGGGGATTTGAGTGATGGCTTGGGGAATTGTCTCCCAAACCAATATTTTCCCCTAGGGGAGGAGGAACTTAGGGATAAGTGGTGTAGTAGGGTTCTTAGGGAATCCTTGAGGTAAAATTTCTTCTACTGGTGGGATGTCGAGGTGTGGAGAGGCATCAGTGGGAGGTATGGTGTCTCTGGTGTTAGTTCCATTAGAATATACGACACACACTTGTGTTGAAGGGTGTATGAGAGGTGGTGCTCCATGGTATGCCCCCAACAAGGATGTGTCCTTAAAAACTCTAGGGCCCATGTCAATCAGTGAATAATCATCGAAACTAGTGCATACAAGAGGCAAGATGTTATCGATGTTGGCGGAATGGTTGGGCTCGTAATGTGTGATTTGGTCGATGGTGATGATTTTCCCATTGTAGGGGAGCATCATCATTCAAAACACAGAAGAGTCCATTTCCTTCATAGTGTACATACAGCTACATCCAAACACGATATTGTAATCGAGTGGGGCATCGATAACCTCAATGTCAATGAGGATGGTTTTTCCCCCAAGTTCGACAGGGACATTTTGAAATATCCCTTCAGGGGAGGATGGTCGACCATCATAGGCTCTTAATGTGAGGGCAGATGGTACTAGCTCAAGGGAGCCTAGTTTCTGCCATACAGTTTTGGACATGATGCATGTGGATGCACCTTCATCAATGATACACCGATGAACCATGATGTCCCAAATCTTGACTGGTATTTGGAAAGTTACTAGAATGGGGAGACGAGGTTCTCCGCTATCTATATCAAATGTGATGAGTCTAGTATCAACTGGGTTGACTACCCCCAAGGCGGAAAGTAAGGATTTATGTTGAGTTGGAAAGGTTTGGATGACCTCCAATACAGACATGGTTGCAGGAGACTACGCTAAGTCATCGACCAAACTGTAATTGTGTGCTAAACTAGCCTGAGGGTTGTTGACATTACATCGTAATAGAATGCGGGGGATACAAATGGTAGGTTTAGTGTTAGGGCGTGGAATCATCAAGGGTTGTCCAGTTGTAGATGGATCTTCTTTCGAAGTGATGGGAATAGATTCAGAGGGCACGTTGTATTTCTGACCACGTGTTTGCAGAAGAATTTCTTCTTCACTAGTGGGGAGGATATTCCAGTCTGTCGGATTTCTAGGGTGAATGGGCCCTGGGTTTTGATATTGTCCCATTTGTGGT
Organism: Picea sitchensis; assembly: GCA_010110895.2. Lineage (NCBI taxonomy): Eukaryota > Viridiplantae > Streptophyta > Pinopsida > Pinales > Pinaceae > Picea > Picea sitchensis. The sequence continues at coordinate 24,981 of SNQJ01S0055884.1, forward strand.
GGGGAAGGATGTACCTCATGTTGGGTATTCATAACACCTTGGTGTGGAATAGGTTTTTGCAACATGGCCGGGGGTGGTTGTTGCAAATACTGTTGTGGGATCTGCAATGGGACAGGCGGCGCTAGAGGACATGACGCGTTCATGGATTCTTTCATCCGTTTAAAGTCTACAATTTGGGGTCAATGGTGAGTATAATGTCCATGCTCACCACAAAGAGCACAAGAGAATTTCATCTAGAGGTTGTTGTTATTGTTCCTCCCTTGGCGTTTGTTGTTATTTTCCCCTTGTGGGTTCTGGTTACCCTGATTCTAGTTGCCCCCAGCAGGTTGGTTTTGTTGGGGGTTATTTCTCGCTGATCCCAGGTTATTATTGTTTCATTTTCTCCCTTTCTTCTTGGCATTATTTGACCGATGGGTCGGATTTTTCGTATTTAACTGTTCAAGAGTATGAAGTTGTTGAATGGGAGAGGGTTGAACAAAGTTAACGCTGGCATGTGGTTGTCCATGTGGAGGAGAAACCGGTTGTGGAGGACCAGGAAATGGAAAATACAGATTTTTTTGTGGCAATGATCTGTAGGGTGCATAGGAAGGCAAAACGATTTCACTAGTGACCAGGTTATATGCTAAGGTAGAGGGGGAACCAAAACTTGGTTAAGAGGTCGGGCGCATCATGGGTGTCAGCAAGGGTCCACTCATGGGTGGAGGGGGAGTAACAGGATATGGTTGTTGGTAAGGGGGAGGAGGGTAATAAGATGGCCCTCCATATATCAACAGATATTGGGGTGTACCATACATAGGTGGTGGTTGGATGTACATTTTGTGGTGTGTCGTGGTACCAATCAACCCATATGATGCATGAGACATGCCAAATTTGTCCTGAGCAAATGGTATAGGTCTGGGTGCATCAGGTAATAATGTGTATAAGTAACCTGACTGAGCATAAATGAGGTCAAATTGTTGAGCCTTGCTGATGGATTCCTCTTCGGACTGGGGGAAGCTGGATGCCACATCTTTGGCAAGTATAGAGACGAGTGATTTTATAAACCAATCGAAACGTTGTTCTTTGGTGGTTTTTGCTTTACATAAACTACGTCGACGACACCATTCATGGATGTGGTCGGAAATATGTATAGCTGAGGTTTTTTTACACTCAGAGAGAAATTCTAAACTGGTGTCACGATGAACTGGTAGTTGGAAAAAGGCCAAAAAGGCTTTGGCCAAGGATTAAAAAGTCACATAGGACCCTGATTTTTCATCCACATACCATTTGGTTGATGGACCTGTTAGCACAGGGGCAAACCCGAGGTTCAATGCTACAATAGCGCACCAACAAAACCCTAACTAACAGCCCTTTCGGTAACACCTGTGAAGCAGATGAAGTCTCACCCAAGGTAGAGTCAGGGGTGGTTGCAAGACTCAGGTCTTTGCAACCTTAGCTGGGACACATATCTGTGATTATATCTCTTACAAAGAACTTAGCATCGATCATTCATCAATATTCAACCCTTATTATCCTTCGCAGATAGCACAGAGCATCGCAGCATTTACTTAAATCTAAGGCATTTAAGCACTTAGCAACAGTAAAACAGATTAGATCCGGTATATCAGTGCTAAGCATCTTCAGACATGTCAGATATAACATTCACACATCTCTATGAAGCACAAAACATAAGTAGATCTATATAAATATATCAAATCACTTAGCAAAATAATGAATAAACACATCAAGTCGAAGCACAAAGCATAACACACAGATTTACGTGGTTCACCCCCACCCTGGGGCTACGTCCACCAACTCTTCTTCTTTATTAGTGTCTTCAATCAGTTACAGCATAGAGCCACAAAAAACCTTCTTCACATAGGACAGAAGATCTGTGCAGCTCACTAGATCCTTCTTCCTTGCGTTACAGCACAAAGCCTTCCACAACTCCTTACAACGACTTGCACTTAACACTGCAAGTTCAACAGTATGCACAGAGCCTACTCAATCTCATAGATCACTTGCACATAGCAATATTTACCATCACATAGATGTACTTCCTCTTGCATCGCCTAGCTTACTTATTTATACAAAATAGGCCTACACATGGGAAAAACCCATGAGTCAACATCCCATCCCTCTTACATTATCCCAAAAACCCAAAAGTGACCTAAAAGTGGGTAGAGATTCCACAATATCCGCTTCGTCTGGTGCTCCATCTTCGACAGGCTGTCAAAGTCCCAAAAATGGTCAATCATGACCAAGTATCTCCCAAAACTTGGTCAAGGGCCAACAGGCCCCCAACACTCACATGTGACTCGTCCTGAGTCAATCTCATCTAATCAATTTTGCTTTGAATTCCTCGAGCTACTTTGACCTATTGTTGTGCTACAACCTCTTGCTCAGCAAACTCCTAGATGAGTGCGTCATTGATGGGTCCCTCTAGGCATTGTTTTGTTGCACTCACAACATGTTCTATCTCTACTCCTCGACTTTCAACCTCTGTGAACAGCTGACATGCCTTATCTTGCACTGGTTGAAGTCGTTGAGTCATGTCCAACACTTTGATATGGATCATATGGATCTACTATTGGGTCATGTGCTGCTCATGAGATCTCTTCATTCTTTCTACGGGTGATAGGGCCTTCAGCTGCATCTGTAGCTTTTCAGCTTTACACTTCGCCTCTTGGAGTTGCAACTCCAATTTATATAACTCTGGGTTCTCGGTGAGGTTCTCATATGTTTGGGCGTTGCGGCTACTCAGCTGCTTGCACTCCAAGGCAAGAGATTTCAGTCTATCAATTGTGTTACGGGCAGTTATTTCTCTTTGGTCTCTAATCTCTTGCGAGGTCTTAGGTACTACGCGAAGCTCTAGATCTGCAATGTGCTACTAGAGCTTCTGGATTACTCCTTCCAGTTGTGCCACCTGTTGTGGAACCTGTTCTTCTATCTGTACTTCAACGATGGTCACAAAGCGAAGTGCTCTGTTGACTAGTTCCTTTATCTTGAGTTTCTCTGCGAGCAATTGTTCCTTGCTTTGTTGTAGCTCTGCTTTCTATGCATCCCATTTTGCTTGGAGAGCAATCTTTTCTTGTTCTGACGTGCTGCGTTGCTCCATAAGAACTCCCTGTGCCTGTGTTAAATCCTAAGTAGCTTGTTCTTCTTCATCTTGCGCTTTTCGAAGTCGAGCCTCGACTAAATCCGCAATCCGGTGGAGTTGAGCTGGCTCATCTCCTACTTCTGGTGTTCCGACTGACAGGGGCGCAGTGGAGACTGCAAGTTTTGACTGAAGTGCATGCTGCATTCCTTGGAGCTCTATCTCAATCCGACTTTACATATCCTCTTGTTTGGTCTCTTGCTTTTCTACTATATCCATCACAGCATCATTCAGAGATACGACGATGAAGTTGAAGTCATATGGGGTTAGTGTGGTCTACAGCTTAGTCACGGGAGCTTTGGAATTCTTCTGGGAAGGAGGTTTCTGAGGTGAACCCTTCCTCTTCTTCAAAAGCTTCGCTTCATCTCTGTGTTTCTGTTCAACTTCTTCTAACTCTTCTCCATCACCCTCTTGCTCTGACGTGACGGAAGCAGTCTTCACCGAGGTACTGCTTAAGTCTTGTACTTCATTGATCTTCTGTCACATGCTAGGTCTAGGTATATCTTGCGCAGTTTCTGGACTGTCTACATTAGATATCTCCATAGGGTCAGTTGGAACAAGGAGTTCTGTCAACCATTCCTTTGTGATATCCTCTAGATCTTATTTTGTTAATTTATAATAGGACTGTAACTGTTGCTTGTTCTCGTCAGAGCATGCTGTGATGTAGAGAAAGTGTTTGTCTGCGTTGAACTTCATCATGGGCTGAAACCTGTGGAGACTGTTCAGAGTGATGCACGGTGTAGCCTGGATAGGTACTTTCAACTGATTATAACATGAATGAAACACGGCATTTGACTGCCATTGTTTGTTCATGTCGTTCGAGTACCATAGGGTACTGAACTTCACGGCCAACGTTTCAAAGGGGTCGATGTCTGGGAAGGTCACACCTTCCAACATTTCCCATGCAATGAATGCGATCAGTATGAGAAGCTAGTTGAAATGGATCTCATACCCTTGGTCCTGCACTTCCCTGCAATCAAGATCTAGTTGGTTTACAAGGTACTATGTATGATTCGTCTGTACACCCTCCATGCACTTTCTTGCGAGGTCTACTATGAATCCAGTGACTTGGGTGGGATAGTTCTTGCGAACTAATTTCCCAGCAATTAGTTGACAGGCTAGGCGCACTGCATCGTTCTGGATAGAGGCTACCTTGTAGCCTCGCATTCCTTTCTCAACATCGCCATACGTTTCTTTAATTTTTTGTGTTGATGCTATGTCCATGGTTTTGCCAGGGTAAAAATCTTGCGGGTCAGGGCCTTGCATGCTCATCCCGGTGATCCGATGGATCAAGGTCGGATCCATTGTGATACGTCGGTTCAGCCATAAATATCCTCCATGGTAATAGGACAACAACAACTTAACACATGCATTCACTTCTTGATGTCGTCTGAAGTGCGAGATCTTCATAACATTAAGCAAGGTAGACTGCACGAGGTTATGGGTCCAAGGCTGGGGGATAATCTTTGAATTGTTTCCTTTTGTCCTGGTCAAATACTTATGTGGGGAGAGCATACTGTAAGCTTTACGGTCTCCAAGGTTGAAGTTAATAAACTTCAACACTGTTATCTTATCCTGGTATGTGCGAACTGCGCGTATCCCTTTTGGGAGGCACATAGTGACCAAGGCATAGTCAAAATCTCTAGACACACTATCTTTGTTCACTGCGCCACTCAGAGGAGGTATATACGCAGGTAAGATTCTTGGAATCAACTAAGCATTCACGAGATTGTCTCTATGCTTCATTCTCGTCTATGTCACGATTCTAGAAGTTCCTGCTCCATGAGCAGTCGATGGAGAAGCTTGGACTCCTCCTATCGATGATGCTTGCACACCTGCAAACATCCTTCTTTTCGACATTACTTTCTTTATCCTAACATTAACGAGTACTTCCTTCGTAGATTCTTCAAGTGCGCTAAGCTCTTCGGACATATGTGCATAGGGTTAATAATATTGGGTTCATGAAGTAATTTAGACAGGGTAATAAGATGGAAAGTAAGGGCGTAATGATCACTGGACAATCTTAACCAAGGTTGCAAGCTCAAATTCTCAATTTGGCAAAAGTGTTCTCCGTGCATGGCGCGACGGGGTAAATAGGAAACTCAGCAATGGATTGCTTGCAATGGGTATGAGGTTTCATTAACTCTTGTTCTGTCCATTATGGTGTATTCCAACGGTCTAATGACGATCCTTTATTACTTTTCCATCCGTTTGGAGCATCAGTCGAACGGATATATCGTCCCCAACGGCTATATTGCTTTGCCACAGCAAAGTGACCTATGTCGTTGTTCTGATATCCCTGTGAAGCTCCCATCCTGCAAGTTTTCTTTCTGTGATGCCCCCTCTGGGGCCTTCTGTAACTTTTCAATCTTATCCCTCTTCTTACTTATCTTTCTAGCCTTCTTTCCAGTAATCTTCAACACGGTCTGTCTTTTTTCGTTATGTTTCATATCTTCTTTTAGCATTGTCACTGCGCACTATTGAGGTTCTTTCCTAGGACTCAAGGGTAATATTTATTCTTTGTCTAGGATAGGTACTTAAGTCTTCTAGGTATCTTCCAATGTTCTTGTAGCTTTGACATCAGTGTTTCTAGTGTGAAATAGCTTCAATCTGTTCTCATGTTCTTCAATCAACTGTGTGATCCTTTTGGTCATGAATTCTTGTAACTCTTGTTTCTATTGTTCCAAAACTTCTTCTTCTTCCTTTCGTCTAGCTTGATCTCTATCAATACAAGCTTTTACTATTAGCATAGTAAACAGGTCGTTGTCTTCAACAAATTTAACAATCTCAAAATCTTCTTCAGTCGAAGTTCCATTAGCATTCATAGATATATGAGTGATCTTTCCAAATAGGTTTACCAATTTTCCTCTGAATAGTCCTATTCCTCCTAATGAAGGAATCATAGCAGGCCACCCTATAGCTTCCCAAGTTCTCTATGTCATGATATTCATCTATGTTTCCTTATCTAGAACACAATCAATGTCGAAGTCCCCTATTCTTACTTTGATGCATTCTTTTTCTTTAAATATCTTTGATAACCTAACATGTCGGTGGTCGTTCAAGATTTCTTTCATCTGTAGCAATACTTTCGCTGATTCTTTATGGGGTTCTGTTATTTATGGATCTACCTCTTGGTTCAGATTCATTCCTTCAAGATTATCAATCATTTTGGGGCAATCCAATACTTCATGGTCTAGAGCTTTACAACAAAGACAACTAGGCCTTCCACCAGGGCATTCTTTAGCTAGATGTACCGGTTTCTTGCAACTGTAACAGAGGGTTAATCCTCTCTTTATTTTAAATGATCCTCAACCTCTCCTGTACTGCACACTAGGATCGCGGTAGCTAAACTGCAATAAATTATTTCTAGGATCCTGCATCCATTTGTTAGTCCAAACATTCTTTCTATGCATAGGTATGACATATCTATCACTATTCTTATCAAATCTATTCATATCAAACCTTCTTTCATCTATTAATGCCCTAGTTTTTAAGCTAGGACATAATCTATCAAACATACCTAGATCCATGCTTTAGAAACAAAAATTTCCACTTATCTTACTTTTACAGAGTACAAAGCTTCCAGATCTAGAACTCTTACCTTTATCAGAGCACAGAGCTTACAGATCTTACCTCTTTTAATCAGAAAATTCCACCTTTACCTTTCTTAGAGAACAAAGCATTTAGATCTTGCTTCTTTTCTTTAGTATCAACCTCTTTTCTTGCAGATCTGACCTTTCTTTCTTGGCACAAAGCTTCACAGGTCAAGTAGGATGTTGCACACTAGGGAAACAGAACTATGCACAAAGCTTCCACGGTTTCAGATCGAATCTTTGCACAAAGCTTCTTCTTCTTTAGTTCCCAGCAATCATAGTTTCAAGTCTCGGCAACGAAACCATTTGTTGGCATAGGGGCAGACTCGGGGTTCAATGCTACAACAGTGCACCAACAAAACCCTAACTATTGGCCCTTTTGGTAATACCTACGAAGCAGATGAAGTCTCACCCGAGGTAGAGGAAGGGGTGGTTGCAAGACTCAGGGGTCTGCAACCTTAGCTGGGACACGGATCTATGATTATATCGCTTACAGAGCACTTAGCATCAATCATTCGTCAATGTTCAACCCTTATTATACTTCACAGATAGAATAGAGCATCACAACATTTACTTAGATCTAAGGTATTTCAGCACTTAGCAACAGTAAAACAGATCAGATCTGGTAGATCAACACTAAGCATCTTCATACATGTCAGATCTAACATTCACACATCTCTAAGAAGCACAAAACATAAGTAGATCTATCTAAATATATCAAATCACTTAGCAAAAGAATGAATAAACACATCAAGTCGAAGCACAAAGAATAACACATAGATTTGCATGGTACACCCCCACCCTGGGGCTACGTCCACCAACTCTTATTCTTTATTAGTGTCTTCAATCGGTTATAGCACAGAGCCACCAAAAACCTTCTTCGCATAGGACAGAAGATCTGCACAGCTCGCTAGATCCTTCTTCCTTGTGTTACAGCACAAAGCCTTCCACGGCTCCTTACAATGACTTGCACTTAACACTGCAAGTTCAACAGTATGCACAGAGCCTACTCAATCTCATAGATCACTTGCACATAGAAATATTTACCATCACATAGATGTACTTCCTCTTGCATCGCCTAGCTTACTTATTTATACAAAATAGGCCTACACATGGGAAAAACCCATGGGTCGACATCCCATTCCCGTTACATTATCCCAAAAACCCAAAAGTGACCTAAAAGTGGGCCGAGATTCTGCAATCTCCACATTGTCTAGTGCTCCATCTTCGACAGGCTGTCGAAGTCCCAAAAATGGTCAATCATGACCAAGTATCTCCCAAAACTTGGTCAAGGGCCAACAGGACCAGTGAGTGTTCATTGAAATAAACTTAAGTGGATGGAGTCATCCATTATGTTGTTTGAAGAGCACCATAAGTGGAAGGTCATGACATGGTTGGCGGGATCTTCCCCCATTTTCCTTCAAATTTTGGAATATCTGAAGGTATTTTGGTAGGCATATTGGGCCATGTGGGGTCATGTAAAATAGAATCACTCATGAGTTTACTCAAATCAAGAATGTTGAGAGACGCCAAATATGGCATGGGGAGTGGTGGTGGAGGATTAGTTCCATCCATGGTGTGATAAAGTAGTGGACCTAACCCTTGAGGGGCATTTGGTGGGGTGGTACTTCTCCCTTGAGAAGAAGTTTTCCCTCTACCTCCTTGTGAAGGAAAGCTAGTGGATGGATGGCCTTGGGAAGTGGACCCAAGTAAAGTGGAACAAAGCAAAGCTGATCCCAAAATAGTGGCGCTCACAGGGGTGTGAGATAGTTGAGCCAGTGAGGCGGCAAGACTAGAAACTCCTTCTAAAATAGGAGGGAGATTATGCAATCATCTGGAACGACAGGGATTCTGTGGGTCCCCTATGATGTCCAACTATCAAAGTGAATGTATGCAAATGGTGATGAGAGCAATAAATGAACAAGAGACTTGTATAATTTGGACCTTCACAATATAACTCACAATTGCATGTAATCAAATGAGCATCATACATAAATCAACTGTAATTAATCATACATGTGGGTAGGTGGATTTTGTACGCTTGGGGGAACAAATAAAGAAAATGCTCGTGTCCTAAATGTTGTATCGTCTTTCCTCTCAAATAGCACTGGACCTTCCAAGAGCACTCAACAGTGGAGTCTAAAGCCACCGAAAGAGGAACTAGTGAAGGGTGAAATAATCAGTTATAATAAGGGGTAGAGGGTGCATATCCCAAAAGATCTGGCGATATTTCTCAATAGCCACACAAAATCTGATCAAGGTGCAACTGCAGCCCACAATTTCCACCTGGTAGATGTCCTAAATTTGGCCACTAGGTACCTCGGTCAAAGTGCGGCATTTAGATTTTTGGCCTCAGAAATGAGTCACGGGTTGGGTCCCTTCCAAGAGTTGGGTGAGTCAAGGGGGGATGCACAGAAAAACTAGACCTCGACCTTCAACCCTTCACGGGTATCTCCCTGGCTTATGGTGTAGGAACACTTGACTTGGAGGATTTTTAAAGTTCCATATTTTGTCAACTTCTAATGTTTGAAAAATGCAAGAACCAGATAATGGGGGGTTATTTGGATGCCTACCCCCGAGATCCTACCTAGACTAAAAAAATTATTTTGGCACCTCATGTGGAGGAAATCTTAGTGACTTTTTTAGAAAAAATTTAGATGTGTTGGGCTGAGAGATTGGGGGTGTGAACCAATCTCATTTGAATTAAGTGGGTGTGGATAATTTCTTCAAGAAATAGTGGGATGTTTCAGAATTCCTTTGGAGAAAACCTACTTCAACCTCCACAATTCGAGATGGAACTTATGTGAGTGAGGAGTGACTTTGTGTGTGAGAAAGTGATAAAATGTGCCAAAATTTAATAAGTTAGGTGTGAATTTGCAACATGTGGACTTCTTGTGGTCCTTACAAATCTTTGTTACCTATCTTACTAAATGTCATTGGTACAACCTTGCATAATTTTAAAAGCCCTAAAGAACTAGCATGTGGACATATGGGTCCTTAGCAATCCTTTAAACTCCCTAATGTTGTTTATACTAAGAAAGATTGAAAAACTATCATAGATTGCAAGCATGTGGGCATGTATGGGCCCGTTACTTTGATCTTTAAACTCAACTAGTGATGTAAACTACGAAAGCAATTTCAAGAAACTATCCTAAGTTTGTAACATGTGAGCATGTATGGGCCCTTACAAATTTAAGATGATTTCAAAAAGAAACTAAGGGGGCCCTAAGGGGGCTTTGTCCACACCTAAAGATTTAAGGGAGATGAAATGTCCCCTTAACCACCTTTCTGATTCTCAAGATTTCTCTATGGTGCGAGAGAAGAGCATACTCAATGATCAAAGATGATTTATGGTCCCAATGCAAGTGTTTTTATATGTGATTGCAAATAATTAACTTTTACAAAACAAACAAACCATCCATGTGGAAACCAAAGCAAAAAGAGGAGAATATATGGTTCTTTTTACCCCCTAAGTGTCTATGTTTATCTAACCTTTCATATGGGAAAGGAGTCTAAGTGGAGTGCATTTACAATTTGCATGAAAGAAAGAATTTGAAAGCAAGGGGCCTTCAAATTATCACAAAAATCCTTACAATTTTGAAACTCTGGAAATGTGTGCGGGTTACAGTTCAGACAGAGGCGCAGTGGGTGCACAGTGCGCAGAATGTGTAGAGAACGGAAGCCTTTTGGGTGTAGAATGCACAGAGCACAGAAGCCTTTTGGGTGAAAAATGCGCAAAGCATAGAATCCTTTTTGGTGCACAGTGCGTTGAGTGCGCGTCTGTGGGCTGAAATACTCGTGCACGTTCTGATACGCGTC
>SNQJ01S0055885.1:0-18752 GCA_010110895.2 Picea sitchensis
GTGTGATTGTTTATTTCTTACTTCTCATTATTGGATAATAATTCTACATTGATATAACATTTGAAGAAAAAGTATTATAATTACGCTATTACTTATTCACCCCCCCTCTCAGTAATCCAACATAACAACCAACCATTTACTATTTTAATTGATTCAGGGGCTAGCCACAATTATATAGATCCTAGAGTGGTGGAAATGTTTCAAATGTCAAGAGGCAGACATGAAAATTCTTGGTTAGTGCAGCTGGTTGCAAGAGCCAAGAGGAAATTCATTGACTTAGTTAATTCTTGTCCTATGGACATGAATGGACTAAGCACAAAGGCTGAAATGAACATTTTGCCTTTAGGTTCTTATGACTATCTAATTGGGATGGACTGGTTGGACTAGAACAATGCCATATTGGATTTTAGTAATAAGGTATTCACTTGCCTGGATGAGGAAGTAAATCGGAAAACAATTCAAGGAACTCCTAGAGTTGTTGTTGTTAGATAAATATCAACAATGCAGTTGAAGAAGTGCTTCAGGAAAGGCTCTCAATTATTTGCAGCCCACTTGGAGGAAGCACCTAAGGATAAGGTGTCAAAAATCGAAGACCATGCGGTACTAAATGGGTTTGAGGATATATTTCAGGAGGTACCCAGACTACCTCCAAAAAGAGATATTGACTTCTCTGTAAAATTGATTCCTGGAGTAGCTCCACTGTCGAAAGATCCTTACAGAATGAGTACACCAGAGCTGAAAGAACTGCAATTACATCTTGAAGAGATTCTAAAGAATGGGTATATACACCCAAGTGTGTCACCTTGGGGTGCCCCATTCTTGTTCATGAATAAGAAGGATGGGATGTTGAGATTATGTATCAATTCCAGAGAATTGAACAAAGTGAATGTAAAGAACAAGTATCCTCTGTCGAGGATTGATGACCTCTTCGATTAGTTGAAGGATGTGAAGATATTTTCGAAGATAGATATTAGATCAGGATATCACCAGGTAAGAATAAAGTATGAAGACATCAACAAGACTGCCTTTAGAATAAGGTATGGTCATTACAAGTTCACAGTGGTACCATTTGGGCTGTCGAATGCACCCATTGTTTTTGTGTGCCTGATGAATGGTGTATTCAGAGACTATCTAGACAAGTTTGTCATAGTCTTCCTGGATAACATTTTGGTGTGTACCAATTCTGAGGAAGAGCATGAAAATAATTTGAGGATGGTGTTGTAGTTGCTAAGAGAGCACCAACTGTATGCCAAGTTAAGAAAGTGCTCGTTTTATCAAGAGCAGATCCATTACTTGGGGCATATTATTTTGAAGGATGGGATAGTTGTATATCTGGAAAGATTGAGGCCATCATAGAATGGTTAGTTTCAAAAAACTATGGGAAGCGTAAAGTAATGGAGTCTTTGGAAATCGTGTTAAATCCCAATAATGTAAATCGAGATGATGGATGGAAGTTAAGCGAGAGTTGGAGACCAGTGCTTGTTGACTTAGGACACGTTACTTGTTGACTTAAGATATGTTACATGACCGTTTCTTAGGGTTTAATTTTACCAAGATGACCTCTCTCAGTGCGGGTTTACTTAAGATATGTTACCTGACCATTGCTTAGGGTTTATTTTTACCAAGATGGGTTTATTTTTACCAAGATGACCTCTCTCAGCGCGGGTTTCAAGGATCTTGATATCTATTCAATTGTGTTGTATATGCTTATTCGATGAGCCTCTCTTATCTCTCGAGTGCTCCTCCTGATGATGATCCCTGGAGGGATTGAAACACGTCACTCTCTTGTTTTAACGCAGAGTTCCTTTATTTACTTATTTTTCTCCTGTGTCTTAACAATGTTTACTAAGATTCTTTCCCTCCACGAAAGGGATGCACTGGACGGGTTTAGACTCCTTGAGAAACTTAAGATAAAAATGGCACATCGTTTATTATATATCGAATTTTTGAATAAATGCATGGACGAGGACATCATTCCGAAGTTTGTTGTGATCAACCACCATCTGAATGATGGAAAATACAACTAAATCTTTCACGCAACAAGTTTCTCTCTGGTCAGGGCAGAAATCAAATCCAAGAGGAAGGATCTTGAGGCATTTTCCAACAAAGCTTGTATGCTACACATCAAATTTGCAACTATCATTCGCACAGACCTATGGGACGTTGCCCATGCCAAACTTGCCATATATTTCGATGAGGTTTTGAGCACGAAATTATCAAAACAACGGTTAAAATTCGTGCATCTCAAGAAACAAAAAATGGGCAACTCAATCAAACCTAACAAAAACATGTCTTCCAATGTAATTAACCTCTCTAACCAATAACTGAATCCGCCAAGCCAATGGGTATTAGACTATGGCCTCAACTTCGCGGTAGCTCTGAACAAAATTCTTGTAAAAGAACTGATATGTGATATTGAGGCTACCATTAGGCCTCTTCCCTCAGATACAACCGAAATGATAAGACATGAATGTGCAGTAGAAATAAGGCATGCTAAAATCCCCAGAAAAAACATCACTAAGGAGGAAGCTGCAGCACTAAGAGGACTTAGACGGAACAAGAACATTACAATCTTCAAGGCAGATAAGGGCAACGCCACCATTGTATTAAATACTTTGGATTATGTTGAAAAAATGATAGATCATCTGACCAACAACGGGAGCTATAAGAAATTAGAAAAACACCTTATCAAAAAGGTTATTAAGGAGGTCTCTCGGGTCATCAATGAATCCTCTCTCGACGAAGAATTAAAAAAGAAGCTCACCCCCAAAAATTGCTTGGTGCCACGGATTTATGGATTACCTAAAATCCATAAGGAAAACATCCCCCTTCGACTGATTGTGAACACCATTGGATCTCCGACATATCTCCTGGCAAAATTCTTGGCCAATAGGTTGAAACCCTTGGTCGGCTTAACAAACTCATTTGTCAAAGATTCAAAGTATTGGGTTTATGACATCAAGTTGTGGCAGGTAGCAGAGAATGATTTGTTGGTCAACTTCGATGTGGTGTCACTTTATACCAAGATCCCAGTAGAAGATGCCATTAAGTTCATCAAGGAACTTATGGACAAGGAGATGTCAACGCTGGTAAGAGTTTGCCTAAGGTCCACTTTCTTTACTTTCTGGGGCAGTTTTTATGAGCAAACAGAGGGTGTGGCTATGGGATCCCCACTATCACCGGTGGTTGCAAACTTGTATATGGAACACTTTGAAGGAAAGACACTTGACTCTTTCCCTTTAAAACCCAAAGGTTATAGAAGGTATGTTGATGATACAAATTTCCTGTGGCCCCATGGGAGGAACAGTTTGAACGAGTTTTTCGATCATTTAAACAGTCAGCATGAGAACATAAACTTCACAATGGAGATTGAAAAGGATAATAGCATTCCATTTCTGGATGTTTGCATCACCAAGAAAGGATATGGTTCTTTTGGGCATGAGGTCTATAGAAAACCCATGCACATGGATATATATTTGCATGCTGATTCACACCATTTTCCTTCCCAAAAGCTTGGAGTACTTAACACCTTAGTGACTTGAGCTTTATGCATTTCCGACAAAGAGCATGTTGAGTTGGAACTAAATCATCTAGTATATGCATTTAAAAGGAATGGGTACTCAGTAAACCAAGTTGAGAAAGCCATGATAAAGGCAAAAGGATCCTATGCAGGAAAACAGAGTACACGTCAAGAAATAAAGAGGTTTTCCCTCCCTTGCATCAAAGGTCTATCTGAGAAGATAGCTAGGATCTTAAGGAAAGGATACATTCATGTGTCTTTCTCCCCCATCAACACCATAAGGACTATGTTAGACTCAGCAAAGGATCAGATTGACCCCAGCCTACATAAAGGAGTTTATGTTATTCCTTTCTTATGTGGCAAAGTCTACATTGGTGAGACAGGAAGATCAATGAAAGTCAGATTTAAAGAGCATGGTGCCGACCTAAAATTGAATAGAGTCCAAAAGTCAGTCCTTGTTGAACATTCTTGTACAACCAACCACCATGTGTGTTTAGAGGATGCTAGAGTTGTGGCCAAAATGGATAACTATGGGAAGCGTAAAGTAATGGAGGCTTTGGAAATCACGTTAAACCCCAATAATTTAAATCGAGATGATGGATGGAAGTTAAGCGAGAGTTGGAGACCAGTTCTTGTTGACTTAGGACACGTTACTTATTGACTTAAGATATGTTACGTGACCATTTCTTAGGGTTTAATTTTACCAAGATGACCTCTCTCAATGCAGGTTTACTTAAGATACGTTACCCGACCATTGCTTAGGGTTTATTTTTACCAAGATGGGTTTATTTTTAACAAGATGGCCTCTCTCAGTGCGGGTTTCAAGGATCTTGATATCTATTTATTCTTGTTTTATCTGGTTATTTGACGAGCCTCTCTTATCTCTCGAGTGCTCCTCCTGATAATGATCCTTGGAGGGATCGAAATGCATCACTCACTTGTTTTAATGCAGAGTTCCTTTATTTACTTAAGGTGTATACTCTTGGGGTGGGACAGGCATGTGGGGAATGAGAGTCTGTAAGCAGTGGGCATAAGTGGCTCCTAGGAGAGAATCCATCCTCGTAAACTGTGTGTCTTCCTGTTGACCTTGCCTAGCCTAGGATTCCCTTTCCTGGTGGAGCTTAGTTCCAACTCGGGGGTGACCTACTACTGAGAGTGATGAGAAACATGGTCTAAGGATGGGAGGTTTGTGGAAGGTCTGCACACAGTTGGTAGTGTTATTCAAAATAAAATATAAGTATTAATTATGTAATTAATTTATATGTGATGCATGTTTGTGTCTTTGAAATGTATCATGTATTCCGTTGCAATTATGAATTATTGTTAATTCCATTATTTTTGTATGTTAGGAGTAATCATATGATTACTCTGTATTGTTTGGTTAATTTTCATTAAATATGCATGTTATACATATATGTATGAGATTGTTCCACGTAGTAGCGTTGCCCAACATTGGAGTTGATGGTCAGGGACATTAGAGGGCATATCTTGTAGCCACTATGGCATCCATCATGTTCCTAGGGGGATTAGCACCTTCCATAGGAATGCTAGCTGGAGGAGAACCAAGAGGGGATGGAGTTTGAATAGGGGAGATTGTCAACGTGTTTCTGGGAGCAAAGGGAAACAACTGAGGATATGGTGAAAAGGCCAGAGGGCTCGAGGGAGCCGATATTTCCCCTTCTATAAAATCAACAACTCTAACAAGGGGAGGAGTGGTCAAACTCGGAGTGGGAAAATATTCTGAGGTCTTGGGTTTAAACCAAGGTACAACTTCAGGGGAGATAGGAGTGACAAAGGTTTCTCCCTCCAATCCAAGACCAGGAGGAGATAAATCAACAAGAACACTCCCAAACTTTAGACTTCGGGAAACTCCAACAAATGGTATAATGGGATAATGAGAAGCATCTATTGGAGTTTTTATAGGAGGATGGTGAAAATCATCAGAAATACCTGGTTCGATAGTTGAAGTACCTTCCTGGAGGATCTTTCATCTTCTGATAATTTTCTTTGGGTCAGTTTTAGGTGTTGCTAGAGGAAAATGTGGAGTATACTTTGTGTGTCTACCTCTGAAAGCGACAATTGAAATAGTGGAGTCATCAGGTGCATAGTTGCAATATTTGATGTACTAAGTTGTGATGCACCTTCACAACTAGTAATCTTTGTCATTCAATCCTAGGGAAAATATTCAATTCATCCCTGACAACGACACCAAAAATGTTATCACTAGAAGTCATCTCTTGATTCTAGGGGAGGTAAGCCCAATACCCATCAATTTGTGTGTCACAATGAATAAATTTAAGGGGGGGTCGAATGGGTGCAGACTCAGGATAATATCGATTTAACTTAGAAAACTGGGTTGGCATGCATAGGCAGATGAGGTCTTGATTTAACTTTAGTTAGTAAGATATAGTAAGGCTGAGCAGGAGGAATAACTTGAGGAGAAAGTGTAAAGGTCTTCTATGGACATTAGGTCTTCCAACATCCTAAGGATGAAAAGATTCAAATACAAGATCCTCTTGGATCTAAAACTTCAGGAAACTGAAAACTCTATAACAATACTGCGATCAAACATAGATCACAATATGGTTACAACACTAGACTGGATCATCCATGCCCGAGACTTTTAGTATCATAGAAAAAAGAGATAGAAAAGAAGACTGACTTTCATCAAACAAGAAGTCTCAAATTACAACACATAACCATAGAACCAGAGGCTTCATTAAAACTTTAGAATACAGGATCTTGGCTCAACCATCGACCTTAAAAAAATATAAAAACTAATTATTTATACTCAAAACAACTCGCCAACACCAGCAGGAGTGTGACCTGGCCATTACAATCAAATCTTTGTGTTTGTATCTTCTTCTGCCAGTCTGCACATGCATCCTTCTGTCAAATGTGAACTCAGATCAATATGGGCTTGCAGGAGAATCCATTGACAGGGGAACTTTGGGCTGACAGTCTGCCTCCACGAACAACTTTTCCATGCTTTCCATTTATGGGGTGAAATGAGGTTTCAACCACCTCCCCCATTTCCATTAACTACTTTCATCGAGATCAGGACGAGGCCTGACACCAATGAATGTTCCAAGCGATCCTCCTGATTTCTTCAAGTCGATCCCAACGTCTCAAGGCCATGCATATCTTTTTATGTGACCAACGTGGGTGTTTTCTACCTTTGACGCAGCTCCTTTCCATTGCTCCATGCAACCTCAGGATGTGACCATGGGCCCAACTCATGGGTGCTTCACGATTTCACATTTTGTGAACCTGTGTCATGCTCCATGCTAAAACCCCCGAGTCAAGAAATCTCAATTTCTCGAATCTGGTGCCACGTGCCCCTTGAATCGAACAACCCAGATAAATGTTGGTATTTCAAGACCTCGAGCCTTCGGCATTTTGGAACTTGGGAAGATTTCACATTCCCCACTTCATTTTCCCCGAAATGACGTTCTCTGTGGTTTTGATCTAATGCCATGTGTCCTGCTGGATCGGACGACCCAAATTGATTTTGGGTTTCGGGAGTTCGAACCTTCGCCCCGACACTAAACTTAGAGAAGCTTTATAATCTTGATCGCCCGTGGGCCAAAACCTAGGCTCCAAAAGAAAACTCCTCTGTCGAAAATTGAACTTCCCCACTCGCTTGATTCGATTCGATATTAGACTTCTCTAAGTGTTTGCACGTTGTACTTATGGATGCGGCCTGCATGATAGAGGATTTGGACAACTGGATGTGGGATGGAAAACAGGGAGATTGGGGCACTTTAAAGAGAGAGGGGGGGAAATAAAAGTCATTCTACAAGCCGAAGGGAGAAAAAATTGAGACTTGGTCTATGAAAAGGAGAGGGACATAGAAAAATTACATTCTTAGGTATAAACCATCACCCCATAGGATTCAGAAAAGTTCTATGTGATAACACTCTCCACATAACATTACATTAAATATAATATAACTCATATAGTGGTTAAGTGTTTCATGTGCCTTACTAGTTGTGGTAGGTATTTTAAAGCATGGAGATTTGGAGGTAATGGGTTTGAATCCCGTGGGATCCATAAATTTTACAATACACAACCATTACTGGCCAATGAGGGGTTGTCATGTGTAAACCTCTCATTGGCTATCCAATGCCACATGTCAATGAACCATTCATCCACTTGTCAACATGTGATTGAACCACTTGTGTTTCCCAAACATCTATACGATCAGTCCACATGGAACCTTGGAGTGCAACCACGTCACCTGTATGGTCATGCCACGTGTGGAAACAAACTTCATATTTTCCTAAAAAAAACCTTACACTAAAATAAGTTTTTGTTTTTGTTTAAATAAAATAAAAATAAAAAAATAAATGCAAGTGGATAATCACCGTCGAAATAAAGTCATTCGATCAATCCAATGGTTTAAATGTATTAGCATATTATGGAGCTTCCCTTGGTTTTGAAAAGAGTTCAAAACATTAAAAACTTTTCAAGAGTTTCGGGTTTCAAGGTTCTACTATTTATGCAGTTTGATATTTTACAACAACCCCAACGTCCCGATACCGAAGTCACAAAAAGTAAATTTAAAAGAAGTTAAACCAAGTTAATAGGAATAATTAAAAAGGGTTAACAGTAATTTAAGCTTATCATATTTTCATTTTTGGGAATCTCAATTCAAACGACAGTTCAAAATCCCGATGTGTAATTCACGAAATCCTTTTTAATCGTGATTAATTAAAGTTTAAACATACTTAATATATTGTTAATCAGTTGCATTTTGGGAAATCGAAGAATTATCACTCATCACGCTAAAAAAGACCCGAAGCATGGAGTCCCGAAAGTATTAAGTTCTTAAGTGAGATTAACTTAACATCAAAACAAAGGTTAACGATATAAAATGGCTTTTTTCATTTTCTCTTTTCGAGATTCTTAAACGATATTACATCCAAACTCCCAGTCTCGAATCGTCAATATTTGGCAGCATTTATTATGGATTAATGGGATATTTAATAGTGTAAGACGCGTATATCCAGTTGTACTCTCTCCATTAAGGAAAATAAATTCATCGCCCGTAGAATCAAATTCTAATTAAGGCAAGATGAAGGTGAATAAAGGTCTCTATTTCAAATTTCATTCTCACTTTCAGCAAATCAACAAGTTATATTCGAGAAAGTTTACGCCTTTTACTCTGTAACAAGTATCTTCTTTTATCACATGCATCATGGCACCCAGGAAAACGTTGAAGAAGAGTGATGAGGTTGGTGAAGGCTCAAATCTGAACTTGAACATTTTGTCTGATACCACACCACATGATGTAGACTCGATCAGGTCCTAGATGTAGATTTTTGAAATCTTGGAACACGAGGCTAGGAATTGCCCAGATGATTTTGGAGACGAAAAGACTAATAAAACTGGAACTAAACTCAGAGTTATGGTAGAGGTTGAGCTTCATAAAATAGCTACACTCCTGAAGATCATGCCATACAATGACATGATAAACTGGGCTCTGATGAAAATCGATGTGCAGACCAGGAGCATCATGAACCATCAAAAGGTCATCGTCAGCTCTTTCAGGCCAGAACACATTCAATTAATGTACAAGATAACCCCTGTTTCTAAATATATTTATAATTTTGAATTCGTAGAAGAGTTTCAACGAAAGGAGTGTACATAATTTGACCAAACCTATCCAGATATAATCAAAGAATGGTGGGGAATTCCAATGAAATTTAGAGCTGACACCCATGGTGTTTATGCCACAACATCGTTAAATGAATATATGGTCTATATAGAAATGATTTTATGTAGACTATTTGGGAGGAAAATCCCTACCCATTTCCCGGTGGAATGGGTGCCAATTATACATGAGGTAGCCAAGGGTTTCACCTTCAATTGGGATAAAATTCTATCAGATAACCTAACCAAGGAGATTGATGAATACCCCTATGATGACATATTTAAAGGAATCAAAGCTTATGAGGAAATATTAGACAGAGTCCAATCGTTACCTCCTGATCTACAGGCCATATTTCTCTCTTTCCAAAAGCACATATGAGTTAGGTTGCCCAAGATACTTCAGGGAAAATCGACAATCCCTCCTTCAGAACAAGAAATTATACCTCCAGCTTTTGAACCAAAGTATTTGGATAAAAGGACTACAAAGGAAAACCCAAAGAATCCTGAAGTGTCTTCAAAAAGATCAGAAACTTCGCAGACAGAGCATCCAGGGTCTGAGACAAATTCTAAGTCTAAGACACCTTTAAAAATGAACCAAATGGCTTCTCCTTTATCTTCAACTATTCTTGTCGATACCCCCAAAATAGAAGAAGGAACACAATTCACATAGTTAGGAAATCCTATTATAGCATTGAATCCTTTACAGTCATGTTTTTGGACTTCCCATATCAGAGATATGTACGTAAGTGACCTTACCCCAATCTCTATTTAAGAAATACCTTCCTATGACTTCTTTTTTAGTAAAAAGAGAAACGTTGTAATGAAACAATAAATGCACCTGAAAGAAGGTACATTTATAAAAAAGAATAGGATACTTGTGGATGGAAAAAATATAGAAGAGGAAGACTTTTCCATAGAGTTAGCAGGCTCTTTGGGAGCCTTCACAATGACCAACTTATTCTCAGTTGAAAATCTGAAAGCAAGGTTGAAGCAGAGGAATCAAATGATAGATCAGTTGCAAAGTCAAATAATAAATACAAAGAAAAATATTAGAGATGAGATAAAAAAAAGGACCGGAACAGGCCAGAGATGCTGACAAATAGGACATTCAACTGCTCAAGTCTAGTTTATATAAGATGTATAAGAATATGCAAGCCAGTCAAGGGAAATTCATTCAGCAAGAAGAATTAGTAAGGCAACTGCAATCTAAGTTGAGTTCTACTGAGATCCAGGTTGTAAATGTAATAGCGTTTCAAGCCCAGGCACTGGAAGTGCATCAGAAACTGGAAACAACACTACAAAGTCTGTTTTCCAAAGTAGGAATCACCCAATATTATTTCCAGGAGATTGGACAATCATTAGATAAAATTGTTCTCAGAGAAAAAGAGGCTACTGCAACCCAGGACGCTTTTAAAAAAGAAGTCATATTTTTGGCTAAAGAAGAGGTATCAGTAACTCCTAGGTTGTCTATCGCAGAACAAATCAGGGGTGATATCATGCTAAAGGTATGGGAGGCAAATATAAACGAAGGTAATAAAATGACCAAAGAAATTAAGGAAGATCATGAAGATACCTTCGATGCACTGGATAAAAAATCGCTAGGCATTGGAAAATGCGATTGTCCTGGACTACTAGGACATATCAATGTTATAAGGCATCAAATGAACATAAAAGAGAGCTTGAATGAAGCTCATATTGAAATTTCACAGTTGATACAGGTCAATGTTTCACAAATGGGCAAATGGCTGGTCAATCCAAACTTACAGTTACAATCAGTAAAATTTTATGATAAAAGGATCGAGGATAGGTTGCCGAAAATTCATAAGAAATTGTATATGTTTGAGGAAAAGGATGTGTCAGAGCCTTCACAAATATTATCGTAGTTTATAAGTAGGTGTGTCAAGTGTCTTGAGCCAAGTGAAACCAGTATTTCAAAGAAATTATGAAACGATACATTTATACCAGTGTATGTAAGAAGATAGAAAAGAAACCAATGAAATGGTCCAAGTCTTTATTTTTGTAACCGTTAAATATCTAGGAGTAAGGAAAGTTCCAACCATATAAGGTTGAGAAAATTTTTATAAATATAATTTCGAAACTCTTAGAGAGGGTTTTTTCCTGGCCGATTGTAGCAGAGAAATTTCTCCTTTGCAAGAATTAAGACAAATGCAAACCAGAGACTCCATATTCCGTCAATCCTGAGTTATGTGTTCTTCTGTTCTTTCATATTCAACATCACTTAATATATATCTTTGATGAATGTCTGACTACAACTTAGTACAACATCTACTGTGGTTATATGCTTATTTAGTTATATGATTATTTACAAATTTTCCTCTATATTTGCTATTAGCAGACAAAAGACCTATGAATTATTTAAATTAACACATTTTATGTTTCATTAAAGGTTACTTGTCTAATGTATTCTTCTATCACAAAGTGAGATTCTTCCATGATTGATGTCTCACGTTGTTTAAACATCTTTATGTTTTCTTTCATCATATTCATTATTTTCAATTTAACTCATATATGGAAAACGACCTCTAAAAATGTTATATTATTAATTTAAATTTAGGAAATTTTCTCATATAATCTAAAATAGAAACAACAAATCTAAAACAACAGATCTTTTAACCTTCTTTTCCTCCATGACTATAACTATTGCAAGACAGCCTAATATATCACCCGGCCTCACAGATCAAACCAACATCACATTAACCTTGTTTAATATTATCCTAGAAAAAACCACCACCCAGGTTGAACTTGAACGTTCATGGGAAGCCATTGAATAGGACATATAACATCCAGGAACGATTTGAAGCTAGACAAAGACAACTCAGAAATCATCCATAGCTTCTTTCCTAAAGAACTAATTTTCTTTTTATATATTTTAAAGCCTCTTTACTTTTTTGGATGCCTAGACTTTATACTTTAAAGCCTTAAGTATAAACTCTGGAACAACACCACATGTCACTGTACAGACATGACACGTTTCCTTTGACTTTTTACTTTGACCTAGTTGACTTGAACTTTGACTTCCCATAAAAAAAAATTATGAGCTCATTTTGACTTGTCATTTGCATCGTTGGAAATCTGACGACGAGCTCTTCACAATGATGTTATTTTCGAGATGATTTGAGATGGTCAAATTTTGAGCATTTATGGATCCCTTGGGACCTCTCTGAGCATTCTGGATCCTCCTAGACCTCTGTGAGAATTTCAGATCCTCCTGGATCACACCTTCCGACTAAATAACTTTTGGACCTCCAAAAGTATATGTATTCAACAACTTCGTGATGATAAATCTAACTCACTCTTCCATGTTACTGAAATGCTTTGATCAGTAACTTAGTGATGAAGCATATTCACTCTTCCAACTTGTTGATTCTTTTGGAATAATTCTTCAATTTGGGTCTTCGATCTTAGGTACTAGATTAGTGTGTTTTTGTCTGCTTCTCTGAAATATAGCTCCGACTCTAGCCTATGGATATGTAGCTAATATGATATATATAGCTACAATTTTGGATTATTCAGGAAGACAACTTTGACTCTGGCCTCTAGAACTGTAGCTAATATAATACATATAGTTCGGGTTCTCGCTTATAGATTCCTTGACCATAAAATTTGTTCACTCAATCTCTGTTATACTTGTATCTTGTATTTCAACATCCACTCCCATCTCTTTCTACGGAAGATAGTTTATCTCAACCAATATGAAACCAAGTTGAATGTTGATCTATGTCTTGCCCATTTGGACTCTCTATTATTGTACTATTGATGTATCTGTAGAATTCCTTGAATGAATACTATGTTCATTGTCGCTCCTACCTTGAAAATTTTTATGCTTGTACTGTTATCATATGTACCCAATTTCTCATGTTCATGGTATACATCATACAAACATGCCATAGTATTTTAATATGATTATAGAAATCACCTTTATGTGTCTCTTTAAAAGAGGGATTTTTTCTCCTTTACCAGCTCTAGAAAAATTTTCATTACTTTCATGCTCTTTATCTTCTGAACTGTATGTTCCAACTGCCTGCATTCTTCTGTTTCTTCGCCTTCGGTTCTTCAGAATCAATAATGTTGACTAAGAAAATTCAATCCATATGTGGCCCCTTATCTGATTACAAGAAAACAGAATTGTACATATTTTTGTCTAAAGTATTTAAAAATATTCATAACGAGATTCATCTCACTGTAAAACAATATGTATAGGTGGTTGTCCATAAATATCTTTAACAAGATTCCTCTCACTCTATAACAAAGTGTAAAGGAGACTATCTAGAAATATCTAATGAGATTACTCTCACTATTTATAACATATAAGGTGACAATATATAAACTCTCTTTACAAAATTCCTCTCACTCATACAAGGTGGAAATATAAAAATTTATAGTGTCCCTCTCACTCTTAAAATTTACAATGATTGACTTACAAGACTTCTAATAGACTTCACAATATTTACATATATGCATATTATATTTACAAACATACATATTTACAAAATTGTACATATGGTTTACTTCTGGACTCATTCTCCCCAGTGTATTGGGAGGAGTCTCGCAACTTCCAACCTCTGACAATTCCTTTAACATTGATGTTGAATATGACATTGAATTTGATGCAGAATCTTATGTTGAATCTAAGTAACTTCTCCCTATGGATACCAAGTATTATTTATGTGCCTGGAGTAGATTCCCTTGCATACACAAGTACTCAACCATTCTGGAATGTTACTACATAGCCATCATCTTCAAATGATGAAACTGAAAGAAAGTTTACCTTTAATTCTGAGACATACAACATATGTTCGATTCCAAAAAATCCTCTCGAATCGAGTTGGAATCTTACATATCCATACCCCTTTATTTCTTGTATGGTGTTGGTTCCAGATCCAACAAACAAATCTGTGTTGGATTATGAGAAATTCAAAAATATTTATCTCATCCCGGTCATATGATGAGATGAGGCATTGTCCTTGAACCATTCTTCGATGTCTTCATAAATCACTTTTCCAAGACCAGCCATAAGGAAGTATTATTTCCCAAGTATTCCAGTAAGACCATTGACTTCATCTGTAGTTGTTGTTGCTTGTATTCTCACAAGTGTCTTCACATTTTTCAGGTTTTTCTTCGGACATAAGTGCAGGTAAAGTGTCCACCACTTCTCAATCGGATGTCCACTCTTACCATAATAAGAGCAAAGTTTCTTGTTCCACGATCCCTTCTTATCCCTCCTCCTTTTCCTCTGACTTGAGAAATGATATTCCTTCTTCTTGGAGGGGCACTTTACGTGCACATACAATATTCACAGATACTTCTCCACATCATGGTTTCTAGTTCCATAGGAACCACGTGGATAACTAGACCATTCAGCAGTGGGAAAACTCTTCATTCCTTCTCTTGTAGAATGCACATATTTCCATGAAGATGCCTTACACATATTACTCTTCTTAGGACTAGAAGGTAAGGTCAAATTCTTATGTAGGATTTATTCATCTAAGGTTCTCTTTTCTTCATATACCCTCGATCACTCTCCATCTTGATGGTAATAAGGATAATATGAAGAGTCTTCTTTCTCAATCATGTTCTCGGAAGAAGATAGTGCAAGAGAGACTATCTCATTCTTTGCTTGTCCAAATTTGTTGATTGATGGTTCCATCTACAAATTTATCTCTATTTCATGAAAAATAATCATGTGGAAATATTCATTACGTAAACGTTTATCTAGCAACCTTTGCTTCACTTCCTCGATATCTTGCAATTGCATTCTTAAATTAGAATTCTCTCTCTTGATGTTTCGATTAATATTCTTCTGGAGTCTCAACTTCATAAGAAATTTACTCATCTTGTTTCCCTGATAAGAGTCTTCAATATCTTCACCAAATTGAACTTTAGATCCCATCAAAACAACAACTTGCAACACATGCCAAAACATGCTCTGATACGTCTCAAAGAAGGGGGATCAGACTACCTTCTCTGATACCATCTTGATCCAATAATTCTTAGACACCACATATTTATTTACATATATACATGCAATATATAACATGATCCAGAATAATTTACTGATCATATTGGGGTGGTTTGCAAAATGTTGATGATGTTCTTTGAACCCCAAAACTCATAAACTAAATATTAGATTGCTTGATGATAGTGACATGACACAATAGAAAATAAAAGAACTCAACTTGCATTCTTTTGTTTCATCTTTAAGTTCCATTCAATCCAATGAAAACTTCTTTCTCCATCTGAAGTATCAAAAACACATGTAAAATGACTCACATATGCCAATTTAATGGATGCTCTTAAATTCCATTACTCAAAACAAGAAAATAAATACACCATTGAAATCCTTTTGAAATTCTGAAACTTTTGACTATAAAGTCAACCATTTTCCAAACTAGCTCAATTTCACGCTCTTCAATACGTGAAACAATGCATTAAATGCCCATTAATGAGGAATTGAGCATAAAGTTTTACAAATGACCTCAAATTACAAAACATACCTCATCTTCATGTTCCTTATGAAAAATCATGCAATTTTTCTATAAAACACTTGAAATTTTGTCAAGGTACCATTTGGCATGCTTTACAGTGCAATACAAAATTTAGTTGTACTTGCACATACTTTTGTACAGTTCGTACAGTCTCGAAATCAATGCACCTCAAACTCCATGTAGTCTCAAAATCCATGCTTCAGGATGTGTGCATTCCCAGACTTTGTTCTTAGGGATCTGTGTTCGGTCTCGAGATCCGTACACCTCAAAATCTATGCATAGGGATGCATTCTTTGGGATTCGTGCCATTACATTGGGATATGTGCCCAATATGTAAGGTGGCCTCCAAAACCACCTCCAAAATAGATGACAACTTATTTACTATATTTAGCGGAATCTACGCTATATCTGGGTCGATAGAATATTGGTTAGAACCTTCCACTATTCTAGCGAAGATCCTGAGTTCAATGATCGTGCATGGCATATTTGTTGTTCTATTGTTTTAATATATGGTTATACTATATATATTACGTATATATTCATTGGTTGTTTCTTTTACAAATGGTATATTATAATATATTGTATTATATGTAAAACAAAAACTCTCACATGAAACTTTAAGGTTAATCTCCCTGCGTGATAAGGTTTGGGTTGTATTTTATAAACATTGACTAGGGGTTGGGGCTAGCCTTGGCCCCTTCCCCCCCTTCACACAACATTACATTAAATATAATATAACTCATATAGTGGTTAAGTGTGTTGTGTTGCTTAATGATTGTGACAGGTATGTTAAGGCATGGAGCTTTGGAGGTCATGGGGTCGATTCCCCTGGGCTCCATAAATTTTACAATGCATAACCATCACTGGACAATGAGGGGCTACCACGTGGCAATCTCTCATTGCATATCCAATGCCATGTGTCAATGAACCATTCATCCACTTGTCAACCCATGATTGAACCACCTACGTTGTATGATCAGTCCACCTAACACCTTGGGGTGTGACCACATCAACTGTACGATCATGCCATGTGTCACTGTACAGACATGACACATGTCCTTTTACCCCTTTGACTTTTGACTTTGACCTGGTTGACTTAAACTTTGACTACCCATAACTTTTTTATATGAGCTTTGTTTGACTTGTCGTTTGCACCATTGGAAAGATGACGATGAGCTCTTCACAATGATGTCATTTTAGAGACGATTTGAGACAATATAATTTTTAGCATTTATGGATCCCTTGGGACCATTGCAAGTGTTCAGGATCCTCTTGGATCATATGCCACCTAGTATATGAGGCAATAGTTCAGTGATCAATGGAAGGTTAGTGAATAATATCAAGTTAATGAACAACAACAGGGTGTTGAGCAACAGAAAGGTGTTAAATAACAACTTAGTGAACAACAACAGGGTATAGGGAAACGACAATAGTAATAAGAGCAAAGGAAACAATGTTTGTTGCACAAAGGGTGTGCAAAGTTTCAGTTGGGAGGTGATGATGAGCCCAATTATTGACTATCCCAAAGGCTCATCTTAAGCACATTTTTCCACCATAATATGACTTAAAACTTGTTTTTGACCATATTTAATAGAAATTCATGGATATTCTTACATGTTGCTTGGTAAATGTATTTTGAAGTGGATGTATGTTTCTTGGTAAATGTATTTTGAGGTGTATTTTGAAGTGGTAAATGTATTTTTACATGTTGCTTGGTAAAAGTATGTTCCCTAATATTTATGCCAAAGGATGTATGTATCACCAAGCAAGTCAAACTTCATGATTCAAGGGTGCCAACACCCTAAAAACAAGGGATTTTGTCTCCCTAAAATTGTTGCCAACCAAGAATCAAGGGACATTGTCCCCACCCACTTCCAGAGCGCTCCTTGTGCATTAATGCCCACTCCTAATCAATAGTTGTTCGAGATAACAATTTTATTGGTTGAGATCCCTCATTTATCCACTTCTCTCCTCAATCTAAGAAGAGAGGTTGAACTCTCAAGTTATATATATACCTCTAGCTCAAGAGAGAAAGAGACAATTTTTTTTTAGAATAATGTATTTAGACTTTTGTTGAAGACTTGGAGCCTTTTTTCTCTTGATGTATTCTTGTTGTTAATGAAATAAAGATGGTTTTTCCTTCAATTTATTAGATTTTTCTCAAGGCTCCTTGTGTTTCTTGGGTAGGGCCCACTCAATAAGGATCAAGGACCCTATTGCAATTTATGTAGTTTGCATGCATGTTAATTAGTGATAAAATAATATTTTATTATCTTTTGAAGCTTGACATAGTTTTTCATGATTAATTCTAGTTTCTTTCAAGGTTATCATTGACTAGTTAGTTACAACAGGCATCCTACAGAAATGTTCAATATCCTTTTGGATCACTTGTAGGTGCCTCCCAAGGCCAATAACTTCATATCCACTTCATTTATTCACAATGTATCTTTTTTTATGCTTCTAAGGACTTGCGTTACCTTTCTAGGTGTCATATTTTCTTCCTCCAGTAGTTTTCTGTAGAGACTGTACAGTTCCTGTAGAAACTGCACAGTTCTTGTAGAAACTGTACAATTCATGTAGAAGCTTCTTGTAGGACAATTTTAGTTCTAGATTTCATTTCATCTTAATATTTATTAAATGAAAACATCAATAAACAATAAAAAGACATATGGCTTGTTATTGGTCAAGGCATTAGGAAAATTAACTTGTTCTATTCATGCATTAGTTTAGCTCTGTCAGTGTTTCATGGAAACCTGCACAGGAGATCTAGCTAAAGCAAGTACAAACAAATCTTATCAAGAAAGGAAGAGAGATTCAATATGGAAGAATGAGAAAATATATTCACACTACTCCAATGAACTGATGATTGATACATAGATCATGATCAATATGATACAATGAATGAATGGAATACACTCATATATAGGGCAAAGCATTCCATAATTAAGAAAAGCAATCAAGAAGTTAGCTTTCCTTAGGAATGCATGCATGCATAATAGTGATGGTAAAAATGGAAAGTCTAAAAATAGAACTAGTCAGTTAACTCCCAATGAACTAGTGTTACTCCCACT
>SNQJ01S0055885.1:38136-82319 GCA_010110895.2 Picea sitchensis
GCCCATAGTGACAATAGTGGAGGCCACTCAATGTAAGGTGGACTAGATCCACTATATTATTAAATAAGGCCCACTATGGTAGTTAGATATAATAAATGTAAAAGGACTTACTAGAAGGTTCTACTTCTAGAAGGTTCCTCCTCTAGAATGATCTTAGGTTGTTGGTAACACTATATAAAAGGGTTCAAGCAATGTAATGGGATATGAAGAGAAGTATTGTATTTGGATTTGAATTTCATTAGGAGGTTTCCCCCTCGAAGAGGCAAGTGAACATGAGAGGATCCCTTCCATAATAGGATCCATTGTATGGTGTTTCCCTACCTCAAGGGTTTTCTGTGATAAAAGTGTTGTTTCTTCTATATTTCTCTCTGGATCTATTATGTCTTCAGTATTTGTGGTGATAATATTTGTAGATCTACTCAGGTAATTAACATATTATTTATTATATACATAAAGTTCTTTCCTATAACATTAAATACTATTAAACAAATAATATACTACTTAAGTGAATTAACAACTTACTTGTTTTTCAAACCAAGAGAAGATAAATATTCATCATTCTTGGCTACATTTTCTCTGCGAGAGCACTCATATTCTGTAAATCTTTTTTCATTCTCATTGAATTCATTTAGTTTCCTCTTCACATTATTTTTCTTCATATCCTAAATTCCAAATAAACAATAATGTATAAATCAGCCACTTAAATCAATAAAACAACAGTGGAATATGAGTTTGAAACTCATATTTTATTAATTGGATGTGCTGAAAAATTAAGTGCACAAGTGAAAGAACAAAAGCCACTGAAAATCATTCCCTAAAGTGTTTCTCATATAACTTGAAATCAACAATAAATAAGTGAAATACAAACTCAAATTTTGTACTCAAATAAGCAGTGGTTAAACAATAAAAATACTTAGAATTTAATTGGGTGATTGTTCCAAAAGCCAAAAATATAGTAAGAAGATCAAATGGGTTTATTATTAACCCTTAACAATAAGTGAAATGCACTTCAAAAAAACAATGAACAATTCAAGTTTTGTATAAAATGTGCCAACAAAATAATGATGATTAGATTGAAAAATGCATGACTAAAACAACAGTTAAAAATTACATCATACATATAATTAGAATTTAGGTGAAAAGCTAGTTAAGGTGAAAAATAATCATCATGATCATCTCCATTGCCACCAGGATTGGAATCCCGATCACTTGTGTGTGCATCTTCTTGATTTTCTTCGTCAACCTCATCTGTGGCATGCAATATATTCTCTCTCCCAATCTCTTCGTTGGTAATCAAAGTCTCTTCTCCAATCACTCTATCATCATCTTCAACCACTTCTTCGAATATTTCTTGTAAATTATCGACGTATTGCCCATCAATTATTATATCGACAAATTCCATGAATTTTCATTTAGAACGAGACTCTGTTTGAATAACATACGACCATCCTAGGCTTCTTACATCAACAATTAGAAATAATTGGTTAATTTTAGGATGGGCGACATACGACTCATCCATATTTGATAAAAATTGTCATGTATTTTCATGTACAAATTCATACTCATCATGTTCTACTGCAGATGGTTTGACCCACTTACATTTTAAAAATACATGATTATTTTCACCATAATCAACTTGAATAATTTCTTGGATGAATCCAACATAAAATTCATTTTCAGTTTCATGAAGAAATTCAACACTAACAACACAATCACAATTTTCCTTTTCTCTGTCCTTTTCTTCCACTCTTAAATGACTACCATAGGCCCACATTCCACTAAAATTCATAGCCCATATATGTGGAAGTTGTGAAAACTCATTTTCCTCCACTGTTATATCTCGACCTTCTTCTTTTGCATCATTGACTGCATTAGCAATCCTTTCTTCAAATTTTGGAAAAGAATCACCTCCAATCAAATCATGACGTCTGCACTTTTGAGGTTGATGTTGCACCCATGTTTGATTCTCTTCTTTGTATTTCCTACATATAATATGAACACATAAGATAATAATATTAATTATATAAATATGTAAATGCAATTGAATCAATAAATTATTGTGTAAAAAATATGTTCACATATGCCACTTATCGAATGAAGATGTGTTTTGAACAACATAGGCATGTATTACACTTCTTTCGTCATGTGATAGATTAAAGAACATTCAATTTCCTTATAATACTTCACCAACAACTCTCTCGTATCCGTCATCATACCATACACATCGATTGACACTTTTAAAATCCTTCTTATATTTTGTGCAAATTCCCACGACCTCTTGCATTGAATATCCCTCGGACATGCTACCTTTTGGTTTTTACCTAGTACGAACAATGTTTTTCAAAACCTCCATATATCTCTCTATAGGATACATCCATCTCATTCTTACTGGGCCACAATGGTCTAGTTCATATTCAAGATGTATCAAAAGATGCATCAAAATGTTAAATATTGTTTGTGG
The DNA here is from genome assembly GCA_010110895.2 of Picea sitchensis. Taxonomy (NCBI): domain Eukaryota; kingdom Viridiplantae; phylum Streptophyta; class Pinopsida; order Pinales; family Pinaceae; genus Picea; species Picea sitchensis. The sequence continues at coordinate 40,598 of SNQJ01S0055885.1, forward strand.
AAATTCATGTTCCAATAGACAAAGGACTTCAACAACCTCCTGCCTCAAACTATCAAAGTTCAAAGGATATAATACATGTAAACTCATTCTCTTTAATATTAGGCCCAACCTTATAATTTCCAATCTTGGTCCCTTTTCCAAACTTGATATATTGACCACAATAGGTAAAATATTCTCAATTATGACATGATAGTCATGGGTCTTGAGGCCTCTTAAGCTATTCATGTTGGTTTGGCTTCTGATATTACTACTGACATATCGAGTGGGAAATAAAGTCTGAGACATCAAATTTAAGAATTGTGAATGTTGTTACTTTGTCCAAACATAAGGAGAACTAGGTTTTCTTTCTTTTTCATCATCATATTTTTCAACCCAAATATTTCTTCGAATCTTCAATTGTTTCAAGTCTTCACGTGATGAAACAATATCAGAAGCACCAAAAAGAGTTTTTATAATAGCATGAGATATATTTTTCTCAGTATGCATAAATTAGACAATCTGTCTGATGACTATATCCTTAAAGTATGGAAAATTATAAAATAGGCACTATATTTTTACACTTCTTTCATTACATGGATCATCTCTACTACCACAAATCCCACTACTTTCAAAAAACAACATTCTTTTTTGTCCATTCTCAATAATGTATTCACTCATTATTGGTAATGGTGCGTCATGATTCTCTTCCTGGCCATTGAAACGTGTTTTTTGTCGGTGATATGGATGATCCATTTTCAAGTAATCACGATGTCCATAATAAATACACTTATGAAAACTTCTTGATTTCCTCACCAAATCCTAAAATTTGTATCAAGGACATCCATGGTATCCATGAACATTGAGACCAATCAATGTGCCATATGCAGGAAGATCATGAATCGTAAACAATAATAAATCTCTTAAAGTGAATTTGATTGAATTACCATCCCTGAATAATTGAATTTCTTCAATTCCTTTCCACAATTCCATTAGTTCATCATATAATGGATCTAAATAAGTATCGATTGTATCTGAAGTCACACTTTTATTTCCAGGTATAATCAATGATAACATTAATAAAAATTGTTTAGTTGCTAACCATGGAGGCAAGTTATAATTTATTAAAAACACTGGGCAAGTTGACCATTTAGTAGTTTGATCTGAGAATGGGTTCACCCCACCTAGAGACAAACCCAACCTTATATTATGAGGATCTTGGGAAAAATCAGGCCATCTGTAATCAAATTCCATCCACATCTTAGAATCAGGCACATGTTGTTGTTTTCCATCAGTGCTCTTATTTCGAGCATGCCATTGCATAAGTTCGCCAATGTCTCTACACCTATACATTCAAAGTAATAGTGGTATTAGTGGAAAGTGGAAAAGAACCTGTTGAGCACTCAACACACCCTAAAAGCCTTATGAAATTTTATCACTTTTTGGGTACCACTTGTTTTTTTTTACTGTCTAATTTGGTTTCACTTTAGGGGATGGTTTATTTTGATTTTGTTTTCAAGACTCTTATCAATAAAGTCAGGTTTGTTTGAACTTGTTAAATGAAACCTCGAATATAAAAAAACTTGACATCAGAACTAAGAATTTGCAGCTAACATTGCTCCTAACGTGCTTATGTTCAACGTCGGTAAATTTCAAGTAGGTAAAGTGGCCACACAATTACACTAATCGTTGATCAACGACACCCCATCGAGATCAGTAGAAGGCGGAGTTGGTTTGTGTGAGTTATTTTCCATGAAGTTTCAAGAGATATCTAGTCCCCATCGGCGTCAGCAAAATACAGGAGGGGTGGACATCGACAAAATCCATAAAGAAATCACCGATAGCTAATGACCAATGCACTTTATCGAGGTCAGGGAAAATATAAAAAATATTAAAACAATCATTTTTTTCTGCATTAAAAAAATTGTCGATAGTCGATCCCCGATACACTTTTGGCATCGAGAAAATTTCAAGAGAGTCAAACCGAGAGCACTTGGGTAGGTTTATTGTCGATCATCGATCCTTTATACTTTTAGGCATCGGTAAGATAGAATTGGTTTTTAGAACGTGTAGCTTAAGGAAAGTACCGATTCCAATTAACATGAGTAAATGAAGACGTTGGTCTTGAGTGCCACTTGTCTTTGTCGCATAGGGGTGTCACACGACCTGGTTTCATCCCAAGTCATATTAAGGTTCCCTATGTCATAGTCACACCTCCTAGTCAACTTTTCCATGCCATCTCTGTATGCCAAGATCAATCGACACTGGATCTTTTGCAAGAAGATATCAACGAAAAGTGTTCGAAGAAGAATATCAACCCCTTAATCACCAACTGGACTAGTGAAACAATGGGATGTTTTCAGCATAATATACGATTGAATTATGACATTTAATAGACCATTTAATGATTAATCCTGCATTTGTTGATACCTCATGCATCGATTGAACAAACACAATTTGTAATCGTTGATAGCTCACGTTACAACATGTGCTTGTTCCGTCAAACCACGATCGAATTTAATTTTAAACATCTTTGAAGATATGGAGACAGATTTAATAGAACTACACTCATAACCTGAATTGAATGGTTGATGTGACAAGGTAAGTTCATCCCTGTTTCAATCTCTAGAACGGTTTTGAACGATTTCATTCTATGCACAAGTTTGAATTCTAGAGCATATGAAGAATCAAAGCAAGCATCTTGAGACTGTGTTGATCCGCAGATTATCAAAACCAAGTTAAATAAGTTTTAGAGGTATGTATTCAAGTTTTTCAATTCAACGATCGTGATTTATATATGCATATGATTTCTTATAGGGTCTCTAACTATGTTCTAGCTACAGGTAAAATTTTACCGAGAAAGCCAACCACCAGACACTCATTGAGAGCACCCAAGCTAAAGGAATATAAAACAGGGGAAGATTATTCTCCTGGTACAGAAAAGCAGTTGGAGTACACTCCCAGGGAAGAGTCGATCATAAAAAACTCAACAAAGAAATCCTTTTTCCAATCTTCGGTCTTCGGTGACACAGAAGAAAGAACAGGATCCAAATTAATGCTCCCACAGTGGGGGGACCTTTTCAACAGAATCAGTCAAGAGGAGTACTCAGAATGTATCCCACACAGCGAGCCGGATGTAAGGGTTCTTGATGACCAGGTGTTCCCAAACATCTGACGATTATATTTTCACTTGTTATCTAGGAGAACCTCAGTTTTCCCTTGCATAGATGCTCTGAAGTGGTTGATCAACCATACATACGTGCATAAAGTTTTAATCAACAATGAGAATGGTCGATGTGTCATATTTTTCCTCTCGAAAGAAGTACAAAAATACTACAATCTTAAAGACCCAGAGGAGTGACTAAACACAAAATTCGTGGTGAACTTCTACGAATTCCACGACACTAGCCGGTTGATGGCCTCATGGTGGAAGGAGGACAAGAAGTTTACCAATTGGAGCAATGGCTGGTATGGGACAGTTAACTTGAGGGATCCATACATCTATTTGATGGCTCTCATCTACCGACTGTATGGAGAGAAGGATTGCTCCAAGTTTTTGGAAGCATGGATGCCCTTGACATACACAATGGAAATCACTAGAAGTAGCTTCAACTAGGGAGCAATAATTTCCAAACAATTGAGCATCTGTGTACAGCAAGCTCAGATGCCAAAAGAAGGGGAAGAACCTACTTTCCACATGGCCTCATACCTAGTCGATGGAATCTATGCAACATTGACATGAATTTAAGATGGCATGTTGTGGAGCTCCCGGTCCACATTTATTTCAGCATACTATGGGAGAACAGGTATAAAAAATCCTATACACTCATTTGCGATGAATTCATTTCTCGTATTCATTTCATTATATTTAAAAAGGAATGCCTGAGATTATCCGCAACAACCAAGAAAATGGTAGCGAAGGTAGTCCATTGGTATTTAAATGAATTTTCAACCTATATCAGGGTGTTAGGGTCCACCGAAGCGCCACATATACTACCTTCTCACATCTCGGATGAGATTATTTTGGGAGAAATCTGCTATGAGACTATCCTGTAGGGCTATAACACCACACTAGTCAAGGACAAGAAGCAGGCTTTCATACCCTATGGTTTCCATATGGGGTTTTTTTTGGTAAAGGACACTTTTCAAGCCAAGCAATAAGGGTTGAGCCAAATTTAATTTAGGTTCCTGACAAGCAGATTCCGCAAGAACGAACCTAAAGGCATGTTCCTCCAACATGTTTCGTAGGTATCACCATGTTGGCCATACACGCATAATAAATTTGAGGATGATATTTTCACAGAGTATGCTCAGGAATGGGAGGAGGTAGTACAAAGGATGGCCAACCCAAATATTACCAGGTTCAAGGCCATGAGGATTGATGAATAGGTGTATAAAACAAATAAGTCATCTCAAGAGGCCCTCAGAGCCAAGGAAGAAATCAGAGTGGTAGAGACTACAAAGGCACAAAGAAGAGGATTGACTTACTAGAAGGGGCATAGAGAATCATTTATCAGTTGTAGAATGACCCTGATCTGGTAGATATGTTGAGGATTCCCGTTGATGGAACAATCGAAAGAAGAGGAGATCCAAGTGTCCTAGAGACAATACAACTTAAAGAAATCCTTGATCCAGAAAACCTTGAAGTTCCACCACAACAGATTAGATCACCAGGGGGGATTTCAACCCAACCTGAGATATCGAGGACACCAAGTAGGAAAAGTGTACCAAACCCCTTGTTTGACTTAATAACCATCTATAATGAGGAGGAGAGTTCATAGGTGTGCCTAGTGACTCCAGTGTAGATTACAGAGGAAAAATAACCTGAGAGAGAAGCTACCCCAGGTCTCAATGCTCCAATTCAGAGCCTTCCATAGAACGAGCATGAGTTTGAAATTTCCTTAGACACTGATCTACTCGACTTGTTTGGAAACCCAATGGATAGATCGAGGGATGAGTTGGGATTAGGAGGTCCGAAAGAGGAGGTTTCGCAGCAAGAAATTGGCACACTAACAACCGATTACCAGGTAAGTACCGGACCTATCCTTGACTCTTCAATTTCAGTCGATGTCTCACCAGCCGATGCACAAAAAATGGAGGTTGAGCCATCAAGACATATAGAAGAATTCCATAAACCAATCCTGGAACAGATAATACATCCGGGAGCCTGGGAAATACTCTAACATGGGGAGAAAAACAGATCCATGAACCTGTTGATGAGGTCGTCGACATACAAGAAACCGCTTTTGATAGGAAGATAAAGTCTATCATGAAGAGGACCACTAAAAATAGGAGGCTCACATTAGACATCTCGACCCTCATCACTACGAAGGAGAAGCTTCTCATCACAGAACACGCCAAGACATCCAAGCCCATCGACACAAGCATGGCTATCACAGATGCCACATTAGATAGAGCAAGAAGAGATGAAAAGAAGTTTGTGGTTTCACTTAAGGAGTTGGAGCATCTGCACCATTTGTAAAAATACTATTAGGACTCCATACACACAACAATGTTTTTGAGAAGTGAGTTTCAAAATTCCTATGAAAAATTCATGAATAAACGACACCTTTTCACTGCAGGTATATCTGATTTCCAAGAAGACACCCTTATGGCACTAGTGACTTGCAAGGACATGGAAAGGTGGTATGAGAAAACTCAAAAAATAGTAGAAAGGATCTATTACATCAACATGGTTCAAAAGGGATATGTCGAAGAGAATAGAAGTCGGGTGTTGAGGGACAATAGCATAGATCAGATCAGGAAAGTGGCTGAATACTGGGTGAAAATGGTCCAGGAACCTCAACGTGAGATTCAGGAGAAATGGAATGGTTGCGAACAGAGCTCGGAAAATATTAATTGAGAGATGAAAGACATTGACCTCCTAGAATTAGGCTCACCCAAGGACTTTGTCGACTTGCATGTCATAGTCAAGAAACATGCAGAACATGACTCAACATGGACAACATAGATAGCAAAGGTGATGAGCATGGCACCAGGTCAAGTACAACAGTTCATGGAGTATTTGATCAAGGATAGACTAGTTTTGCAACAGTTAAGTGTTAAAATTTTCAAGTACAGAGCATGGGTAGTAGAAGTGAAAGAAATTATTTCAGCCCAGATGGACCAACACAGGTTCCCGTATGCCAACACATGTGGGGAAGTCTTCGTCAAGCGGTCATAGTATGAGAAGATTCATCCACTTCAATAAAACTATTAGATGATTCTTAGCAAACAAAGAGATGAAAGGGCCATGTGGCGATGTTTTTTTCTACTTATCTTGCATTCGTAATAACTATTTTTAGTTAATGATTCATTATAAATAAGAGGATTCACCTTTTAATGAAGGTATATGGTTTTTTCAAAGACCCTCATTTTTGGAATTGTAAAGAACTATTTCCGAACTACCTTAATTGAGAATTCATGTTTAGGACCATAGACAAACTTTTTTTTTTCATCAAAGGTGTTGTGTGATTGGATTGAGGAGGAATTACTTCCATCTTTATTTCATTAATGGATGTTGTAACGAGTAAGAGTTTATGAATCTATTGATAAGTTAGTTGTTCACTATTTTTTGTAGTTCTTTTCTCTAATGATGAAAGAAAATCATTGTGTTAATGTGTGATTGATGGTAGAGCTAAGGAAACTATTTTTCTTTCCATCATTTTATTGCATGTATGTTTTCTTTCGATAATTGTATCTCAGTCAATAGTTGAAATGCCTACAAGTTAATGTATTAGTACTAGGCTTGTCACAGGTGTGAATATCTTTGTTTGCATTCCTTAGCACAAGGGTTATCCCAAGCTCATCCTTCTTCAGCAGTTAAGATCCCCCCTTTTTACCAGTTGATTTATACTAGCACACATATTTTAATTAGTCATGTCTAATAAAAGAAAAGACAAAAAAGAGAATGTTTAAATTGATGGAGGAACTTTCATAAGAAGATATCTTGTGAATCACTACATAAATCCCATCGATAAATTCATCGGATTGAAAGATATGGAGAACCATTTCGCCATCAAACATTGCAGAGTCTAATTGGGCCTCTATGACAGGTTTGGTTCCTGCTATTGATTTAAAGGGATTTAGGACCCCTCAACAGAATTGGCACTAGAAGGAGTGTCGTTAATGAATGGCTAACAATATTTCTGATATAAAATTTAGAATAGCCTACAGATTCAAAACAACCCACATACATGGCTAGTCATTCTCAAGACAACCCACATACACTGAGTACTCCTGAAATGGGTAACTCACCCCATCAAGAGGAAGAAAATATATTCCATGAAATACCTTATGCTCTTCCCCATGAGGAGTTGAACCAGTTCATAAGGATCACAAGAGCTTACGCCTGACAAATTGGATCATTACCCTTAGCTCTGTTACTTGCTCATAGAAAACAAGTAAGCAGACTAGTGGTCGACACCCCCGACCAGGTTCTTTTTCAAACAGTAGAATACTTAATAGACGTCTCCCTCACCGAGATCAAACATCCCCTTAATCTTATCCCTGAAACACCAACTAGTAACTACTCTAATCCCGACGATATTGAATCTAACCACGAAGGGTTTAACTTGTATCTCTCAACTTTGGAGTGGGGAGACATGGAGGATAACAATGATCATAATTAATAAAGGGGAAACCCACCTAAAAAAATCAACCTTGGTTGGCCAGAGATGATTTGGAAATCCCCGAACAGGGGCATAACCCCCCTCGACATCCAGAAAAGTTACTCCACAAATTTGATCCTGAAACCTCAGGATTGCCTAAAGACCATATTAAAAAGATCATACTAGCTATTATACTAATGAATGTCCAACATGAATATGTAGTGTGCAGGATGTTTTCCTATACCTTTGAGAATTCATATTCCATGTGGTATTTTAACTTTCCTGTAGGGTTCATAACTAGTTGGACAAAGTTTCAAAAATATTTTTTAGACAATTTTCCACAAGAAACCACTACATGATATTTAATGGTTGAACTGTTCGCCACCACCATGAGTTCAAAATAAAAGGTTAAAGACTTAAATCAATGACTTACCACTATCCTGAACAAATTTCAACCCAAAGCTAAACCCACTCAGGAGTTTCAAATTGAGGTATTTACTAATTCTCTCCCTACTTCTATTTCCATGTTTGTAAAAAGGGATGCCTAGCATACCCTAGCTGAAAATTTCGAGGAAGCCAAAAAAATTGAATTCCAAATGAAGGGATGTAAAGAGGGATAGGTCTCGCTAGTTAAGAAGGAATCTCAACCCCCACCCAGGAGAGGAATATTGTTGACTAGACCCCCAGGGAAACAAACAAAGAAAGGCCCTGAAAAGGGAAATGGAGACATATAATACCTATAGCCGATGATAAATAAGTTGTCAAATGAAATCATAGACATTAAAATAAGTGTAGGGGAAGGAAACCAAGGCCAAAGGCCTTATAAACCCTTTTTTAAGAGAAACCCACAGTTCAAAGAAATTGAGCCTCCCCCATCCAACTTAAACATTGATCTGGGAAATGTAGCATCCAACTCCTTCCGTACCTACCATCAAGAGAAACATTCCAAAAGATACTGTCCATAATGGGTGCATGCCATGAATTTGATGGCCAATCGGTTCCTAGATGAAGTTTCCCTTGCTGAAGAATCAAGTGGCTTAGTGGTGAATATTGTCGATTAGGAAGAAGTTGACCCACCGGAAGAAACAACCATGAATTTGTGGGATCCTGACTTATAAATTCCTTCCGATGATATATATGAGGTTCAAGAACCACCCATTGAGGTCTTGGATGTGCAAATGCGAAGTAGGGTCAACCAGTATCAAATGACCTTACCATTCCACAAACTTCGAGAGGAAAAAAAACATATGATCACCCGAAAGAACCTTTTGTCTCCCAAAGGAATCCTATAAACATCCATACACGAGAATCACCCAAGGTAGACTACAACATAGTAGAAGATTTAAAAAGATTAAAGGAAAATGTATCAGTCATGGACATGTGTAGAATTACCCAACAAAAGGACTTTCTGTTACAAGCCTTCAAGTTAGTAGAAACCCCTATAACAAGCACTAACCAAGGGGAAAATCCAGCTCCCACATAACTAAAAATAAACCACATGTGAACGCTTTCTCTGTAGATAAAAAAAAGGGAATCCTTTTGTCCCACTATTCCTTTTAACGTTTGAAGTCTTCAACATAAACCTCCATAATTGTTTAGTTGACTCAAGGGAATCCTCTAATGTTATTCCATTATCTATTTGCAAGAAACTAAACGTAGTCCCACTCAAAAGTGATAAACACATTATACAACTAGACATAACTCAGGTAAAAGTTATTGGAGAACTCAAGGATTTCATGATTAGAATAGATACACACCCTAAATTTGTTCAAGTGATTGACATCATTGAATTGGACATACCAGAATCTTATGGACTACTACTAAGTCAAGATTGGTCCAAGAAGTTGAATGTATATTTTAGCACGGACTGGGCTCACCTCTAGTTTCCATTAAAGGGACACACAAACATGATTAGGATTGATAGGGAAAGGTATCTCAAACATGTTGTCATCGATTTAGAAGCCTTCAATGAACCCTCATCGGTCGATTTCCCTGTGCTAGGAAATTACTCCTACTATTCTGATTTCGGAAATTTCTCCCCTCTCTCATCTGATGTACCTCTTACTCAAAACTTTGAGATGACTTTTCAAGTAAATCTACTAGTAGCAGTGGAAGAAACCCTCTTATGTCAAGAACCTTTATTGGAAACCTAAAACCAAATAGGTGGAGAGAAGGAAGTTAGTAGGCATGGAGAAGCTGATGATTCTCGCTCACAAGTTTGGACCCTGTACTTTGATGGGTCTAAATTGCAAGAAGGGTCGGGAGCAGGATGTATCCTCATTGACCCAAAGGGGAAACAGAATTTCCTGTCCTACAGACTAGAATTTGAATGCACTAATAATATTTTCAAGTAAGGATCTTTAGTGCTAGGACTAAATAAATCCATAGAATTGAACATGAAAGAACTAAAACTTTTCGAGGACTTTGAAATTATCATTAGGAAAGTAAATAATACTATACATTGCAACTCTCCCCACCTAAAAAATTATCAACAGGAAGAGCACAGGATAATAGAAAATTTTGAGGCCTTCAATGTTACAACAATCCCCAGAACAAAGAATACTCTTGTTGATTCCCTCACCACTACTGCCTCGACGCTATCCCCTTTAGAAGACTATGAAGCCTCTAGGTTCACTATGGAACTACTCTACAAACCATCAATGCCCAATAATATTTATAATTGGAAGGTCTTTGAAGGAGATGAACAGATTATAAACTTCCTAACCAATCAGGAAAATTTTAAATACTTGGCTATTGACAATGATTTATTCCAAGACCAATCAGTAGAAACTGATTCCCATGAACAAAGAGGTGAAACGGATCACTCTAAGAACAAACCAAAGTTTCACACAATACCGAAAGGTGTAGCCAATTTGGACAAAATCTTTGACTTAAGGGAAAGATTCAAAGGGTCAAAAAACACAAAGATAGGGAGCTCATGCCCCATGTATGAGACTATAAACCCATGAATCCCAAAAAACCCTAAAAATATAAATCTAGGCAAGACAGTGTCTAAAGAAGAAAGGAAATCCTATCTCAAACTTTTCAGAGAATATCAAGATGTTTTTGCATGGTCCTAAAAAGATCTGAAAACTTATGACACTTGTATTATTCAACACACAATCCTATTAAAATTTGAAGTAAAACCCTTCCAACAGAAGCTATGGAAGTACCACCTATCCCTAGAACCCCTCATGTGGCAGGAGTTAAAGAAATTACTAGATGCTAAAATTATCTTTCAGGTTAGACACTCCGCCTGGGTAGAAAATTTGGTTATTTTTAGGAAAACGTATGGGGAGATCTGTCTGTGTGGATTTTAGAAACCTCAACATAGCGTCAGAAAAGGATAACTACCCAATCCCACCAATGGAACAGCTTGTTGAGGAAAATATATGAAATGATCTTGCTCAAGCATTTTCATATTTTTCTTGGCTAAATAAAAATAGATGGGAATATCACCCTATATTTATAGCCAACAAAAATAACATCCTATCTCACAAGTATTGATTACAAGTGCTTAGGCTAGTCTTTTATCAATAAAAAGCTTGTTGGAAAATTACTTTTTATGTAATTTTCTGAATATAACAGTTTCTAAAATAAATGTAAAGATAGAAGTAAAGTCACTAATATGATAATCAAGATAGATGAGACATAAATCTATCCTTTATTCCATTCCAATTCACCAAAGAGTCATTCTTTTAAAAAAATTCATGCAGAAATTTAGGACCAAAGCCAAACTTAGACATCCCCAATGGAACATACAAAAGGACCTCTGACAGAAAATAAAAAACTGAACTCTAAAAGATGGATCATCTTTCCACAGATTGTTGCCCACTCAACTCTGCACAATAGCCTTTGTCAGTCATGAAAACTAGTCCAAAAACAGACAAGTCTACACAGACTATCAAATATAGATCAACACCTCTGAAAAACAAGTGTCTGAATGATGTAATTCAACACCGAATCTTGTTGTCTACATTAATACCCTTCTATCATAAAAAGAATTAGGCTTGTGATAAATTAATGAATGAATGAAAACTGAACTATCTCATCATAAACTCAAAGAGAAAACCTCAGTATGATTATGCTTCTATCCTCCCATGTTCCTCCCTTTCCTTTTTCCTTTAAGCAATTCAGAATTGGTTGAGGTAGTTGAACCACTTCATTAGTTAAGTTAACTAAAGACTCAACCAACTTTTTAGTTAAGGGGGAAAATTAATAATCATAATAGGGGTTATAAATAAATAATAACTAGTAGGTGGGGCCCCTTGTGACTCCCTTTAGCTCATCATAACATAACTAGTTAGTTAAGAAAAACACACCTCCTTGTGACTCCCTTTAGCTCATCATAACATAACTAATTAGTTAAGAAAAACACACCTCGTGACTCCCATCAACATATTCACATTTGACAATTTAGCTCATGATATTTGAAATTATTTTCAAAAATATTGTTCATATATCTAAAATAAAATATGTTGCCCAAAAATTTATGAAGTCAACTGTCATCAACAATAGATAAAATAAAAAATCAAAATCCATATTTCCCACTTTGGGATGCAATATTTCCTTGATTACTGTTGTCATCTTTCGATTTTCCTGACTTTGCCTTTGGCTGCGTTGAGCCTTTAGGCCTAATATCATTGATCACGTGGGAACAATCGTCCCTCAAATGCATTTGGGAAGACACGGATTTGTCAAAGCCATTGGAGTGTGAGGACGGGGCAGCAATGGATTTTCCTTTGTCAAGGGCATGGTGGGCCTCATTTTTCAACCTTTTTCTAGCATGAGAGGACTATACTAGTGAATGTGGGGAATCTTGGACAATGGGGTTAATAGGCATTGGAGAAGGTAGGGATAAATTAGGCCAGCCACGATGTTGGGAGAATGTTGGGTGGACAATCTCTTTCCATCCATCATTTTCTGGAACCTCGGGTTGTAATGAGATGTGAGGAAGCACAGGGATACCAGGGGCTTGCGGGACTTGTAAAGGAGGCCTTTCAGGCCTAGGTTGGACCAATCCTTTCCCAAACAATTGAAAAATATGGCCTGAAACAACTAGCCAAGATCTTCCGAGTCAACATCAAAATGTATGGAGAACCTTCACCTTCTTGGGCCTCTGTTCAAGTTACCTCTCCCTCGGTTTCCTCGGCCATGGCTACCTTGGATGAAAAAAATCATTCTTGCATGCATGATTGATTAGAAAATAGTCTTTTAAATAACCATACATGAAAACTCTTACAAATATGAAATAGATTTGGCTCAACAATGTATCAGACTCATGCAATCCAATCCATACAAATTGTTTAAATGTTTATCAATGAGCAGGGGGTGAATAAAGGGTCTTGGGATATGTGAGGGGTTTGTATTGAGAAAAACATGATATGATGAGGGGGAAAAAAAATACAGTTACTACTCAAAGACAAAAACAATCAACTGCAAACCTAAGGAAACATCACTGTAATTCAACCAAGACATTGCTACTGCCAACTACTTCAACACAAAAATTTTCTTGACTGTAATCAATTTTAGAACAGGGAGTGAAAAATGAATCTAGGAAGGCGATGGGGTTGTAATTAGCGAAAAAGTGAAATAATTATGGGTAATGAGAGTGGTATTGTTCATAAAATTAATTAAGTAATCCATATAGCCATTCTGAAAAAGGAAATACACCAACCAAATGACCATTGTGATCCAACAACAACTATTGTGTATTAACTAGTTCATTATTCATAACTAAATATTTACACAACGTCAACAATCAAAACAGTAGCATGTAGGGGGACTATATTTTCTCCCATTTATCCATAAGAAATTTCCAAATAAATACACAGTCAATTATTTTCACTTTGTTCATCAAATGCAGGCATAAAAAACATGTTTGATTATGTCTTTACATTCGTTTAAAAATTAAACTTCAATGTGGTCATATTGTCACAGAACTTGTTCCTATCACTGTTTCATAATGCATGACATTTATTTAACCTACCCAATGGAAAGTCAACACAATGATCCATATTCATCTTGCAAAGATCTTGGCTTGTCATTTAAACACCTAGATAACCAATCACCATTTCAACTCATGTTATGCTAGAAAATATACAACCATTCAAAAAAATGCAATTTCATTTCTATGGATGTATAGGTCCAATTTATTCTTGACTCTAAACATTTAAAATGCTATCCATCCAACACAATGAGGTAACAACAACACACCTGACTTCATAATACAAATAATCGAATTGCAACAAATCCATGTTTAAAACTTTGTGACTATCTCTGAGTGCGCAACCCCAACAAAATATCCATAGCATACACAGTGGGCAGCCATAACTCAAAAACCACGATGCATCATTCCCATTTGAAAATATTAAACACACAGTCACAGTATCATCAACTCAACCCATCATGTTGAGCTATCAATATAATACAGTATTGCTCAAATTAATCAAACTGCAATCAAAACCATGCTATGTAAAACTTGGGTTCATCCTTGATGACGCAATCAAATAACCATAACACATATAATGGATGGAATTTCCATAGTCATCCCGATTGAAATAACCATTTGGGCAAAAAATGCATAGTTACAGTGACCATTTATTCGTGGTATAGGAACACTACACATACAAATTCATTATGAATGAACATCATTAAACAATTGTAAATAATGCCAACTTTAACATCCCAATAATCTTCAATGAAAAAAACAGTGATTTTGTATCAACCCCAATATTCAATCAACCAATTCAATGTTGAGCCTATTACTTGGACTGTCGTAATAATCAACAACCCGACCTGACTTGCTGTGGAAACCACATATACCCACGCATTGACATGAAGCGACATTGTGACTTACTCAATTAAAAACAATACTGAGTTATCAAAACACAAGGATAACGAATGTCTATTTTATTTTTTTGATTAACCATGCAGAGTTTATCCATGGTAATAACGCAGGCAGTGACTAGATACCAAAATTGACACGATTGTTACATGATCAACTAGGCAAGCCTATAATCGATTATGTCGACACTACATACCAATCAACAATAACCAATAGTAAACCCAACAAGCCACGACGATCTTCTCTATCAAACCTCAAAATTAAGGAGTTAAGGGTTTTCTTTGTGGCCAACACAGTGAGACTAGAGCCGACTCTTCTCTATGGTGAAAACCTCTGAGACCAACAGTGTATACACAGAAAACACCACAATTTACTTCATGGATAGGGTGACAAAACTCGTGAAAGGAGAGGTTATAACCAGAGGAGAAAGGCTCCATTTCATCCTTGTAATGATACTTATCACATGCAAGGTATAACCCTCGTGGCTCTCTAGTCAACCAACTACAATGATGAGGTGAAAACAGGGCCAAGAGGAAGCAACATAACCCACTGTGTGACCATTAATAGCGACAACAATCCAATGCCCAAATGAAAAAAGATCAGTGACACTAGTGCTTCCAACCATTAAACCCCATAAATCCAAAGACTGGGTGATATGAATGCATGAAGACAGCCAGTCACTCAAGACCAAACAAAACCCTCCAACTAAATCAGCAAGGATGACCAATAACACTATGGCTTTAACATCATTCCAGAGAAAATCGTCAACGCTTCATTATAAAACCACCATTTTACATAGTTGCAATACTCAAGGAAAGAACAACCCATACATTCGAGCCAATATTCATTTCATAAACAAATTAGACTCATGGATGGCCAAAAAAGGACATACCTTTAATCCAAGCACTTAAAACGTCAGCTAGCCGAGCAACTCCTCCCTGCTTGAAAATCATAGCATAACCACAACAACAAGGTTGACCAATAGCCCGACTAGGGTGGTGGCCAATGGAAGGAGTAAGGGTGATGTGCAGTAAATGCACGTTGCCTCCACCCAGAGTCAATTAATTCATTAGTACACACCAACGATTAATCCATTAACCATTCATTTAAACCATGCATTGGAATTGGCATCTATTACTTGTCAAATGCGCCACCCACATCATACCTTCCATTGCCATCTTGACCATAATACATATCAACTATATAATTCAATTAAGTGAACCATGTGTTGAAACCATCACCAATAGCACAACCATATCACATTTCAAACTTATGCCATAACATAAATCAACCATGTCCCATATCACTCAACAAATCGCTAACCATTAGCTTATCGCTAAGTTTAAATAATGACCATTAAAATTCAATGCATGTTAGTAGCATATAGCATAGTTTAAATTATTCCCTTCGCATTTGTTGCATTGTTTTCATTTCTTTCCAATTTCTTGTATATGTTGTTTCTAACATGTTTATTATGCAGGTATCCTAGTAATATATCCCAACAACTGATAGCAGTGGTAACAAGAATCACATGGGCCATCGTAAAATAAAACTTGAGCCTAGAGCAGCATAAAAGCACAAAACATGCCTTCTCAATCACCAATAAACCAATATGATATATCCATGTAAGAAGTGTCGAATAGTAGCACAACATCAAATAAGCACCAGACCTGATCTCCAATCTACAAGGGGGTCCCACCTACTAGTATTATGTAGCTTTTATAATAATAGGCTTTAGCAACACTTTGCGGGAAAAACTTCGTTGCGATTTTAATCATGAACATAGCTCTTGCAAACTGTGTCTGGTTCTGAGATTTTCTTCCTGCTAGATGGTTTTTCAAGTTACAACCAGGTTATAGTTTCAGAGGAAGACCGATTGAAAACTACCTTCTAAACCAAGTGGGGAACCTTTGCTTATAAACGCATGCCCTTTGGGTTAATTAATGCAGGATAAACCTTCCAGAGGGCCATGGACGTAGCTTTTTAGGGTTTGATCAACAAGTGTGTAGTAGTCTATTTGGATGATGTAACTGTGTATTCAAATAACATAGAAGATCACATCCAACATCTAACTCATATTTTTGAAAGGTGTAGAAAATACGGTATATCTCTAAACCCTAAGAAAACTATCTTTGGTGTTGAGGAAGGGAAATTACTAGGTCATATTATATCTCAAGCGGGAATTCACATAGACCTAGAATAAATTAAGGCAATAGCTCAACTTCCCTTACCCCACAACAAAAAGGCTATGCAATCCTTCTTTTGGAAAATCAATTTTGTGAGGAAGTTCACCCCTAATTTTGTTGAAACCATCAAATCCTTACAAAATATTATTCGCAAGCATGCTGACTTTAAGTGGGATGATGAGCGAAAAGATGCTTTCAACAATATTAAAACTGAAATATCTCAAGCTCTAGTGCTGCGAAGTCCTGACTTTAGCAAATATTTTTCCTCTATACTTTTTCCTCCAACCAATATTTAGTTGCAGTATTGACTCAGAAGGATGATGACAACAATGAGGTGTCAATCTCATTTATGAGCACTAATCTCCAAGGGACCGGACTGAATTACCCTACTATAGAAAAACAGGCTTATGCGGTGTACAAAGCAGTAAAACATTTCAGATATTACATCCTAAAAAATCACACCAAAGTCATTGTGCCTCATCATGCAGTGAGATCCCTATTCACTCAACAAGAGATGGGGGAAATAAGAGGAAATTCGATGGTATTTGTCCAAGAATTTGATCTAGATATAAAACCTGCCAAACTAGTTAAGGGACAAGGATTGTGTAAACTAGTTGTCGAAGCCCAAGAATAAGCAAATGAAGACTCTGGGTGGAAGAATGAAATGGCGTTATGGTGTAGTGAAGCTTTATATGTTCCCCTAGGAAAGGAGTCTTGGTATGGAAAACCAACTTATATCTTGCATCATGGGACTTGCCAAGAAAAGCTAAACCTTAAGGAAAGGAGAGCTCTCAGACTAAAGTCGACACAATATCACCTCATAAATTTAGTGCTCTTCCGTGTAAATTATGATGGGGTACTTTTGATATGTCTCAAATGTAAAGATGAAGACAAGGTTCTGAAGGAGCTCCATGATGGTCCTGCAAGTGCACACTTTGCAGGGAACACCGCCGCTCACAATATACAGAGAAACGACTATTTCTCACCTACTCTGTTTAGGAACACTCATACATACGCTAGAAATTGTAAAGCTTGTCAAATAAGCGTGAGGAGGGAAAAGAGAGAAGTTGTCCCACTCCAACCAGTGGCCATATCCAGACAATTCGAGCAATGGGGGTTAGATTTCATAGAAGAGATTACCCTGATTTAATCAAAACAACATAGATACATACTGACCACAATGAAATATTTCATGAAATGGGCAGAGGCCATCCCTCTGACTCACGTAAATCAAAAGGTGGTAATCCAATTCATAGAACAACAACTAATCACAAGGTTCAGTATGCCTTCCATTCTTTTTCTTGACAATGCCGCTTACTTTTCTTCCACCCTAGTAGCAAATTTTTCTCTAGATAAAGGAATCATAATCAGATACTCTACAAACTACTATCCACAGGGGAATGGAGTGGCATAATCAACCAATAAGAACCTAGTGAGGATCTTGAAGAAAATAGTAGTATACAATTAGAGGAATTGGCACAATTCGCTTGATAATGCCTTATAGGGAATTGATACCCTCCTCATGCTCAAAGAAGAAAGGGAAAAATAAAAATCAAAGTTCAACGCTCATCAATAGGTAGTTAAAAGGTGGTTTGACAAACATAAGGCCAAAGAGAAGAGTTTTGAAGTAGTAGACTTAGTCCTGAAATGGGATAGAGCGAATGAACTGAAGGGAAAACATTCAAAGTTTTAGAATCTATGGATTGGACCTTTTCAGGAAGTTGATAAACTTGGGGTAGGCACATATCGGTTGCAAAATTTGAGGGGGGAAATCAATGCCCTCCTGGTGAATGGATAAGCCCTAAAAAAATGTTTGTGTTTTCATGTTATTTTTTTTGTAGGTATTAGGTAGGTTGATTGCGAAGTCATTTATTTATATTTTTCCTTTTTAGTATTTTAATGCAATAAATTTGTGTTCTATAAGGCATTGGTTGATCTTAATCAATACAGTGTATCAAAATCTATTCCTGACTCATGCTTACATACAACACAAGAAACGTTGGGCAAGCTATACTTTCTTAAAAGAGTTTTTCATCTAGTCATTGAGAATAAACAACCTTGGAAAATGATGAAGTGTCTTCCTAGTGGTTTGGTAAAACCTAAAAAGAAAGATGGTGAGTTGGAAAGGACCACATGTACCTCAAGACAGAGTGAGGAAGAATTTCACCTTAACCATATCATCTTTCATATAACAAACGTCCTCCTCTCCCACTCGCTCAAGGCATCTCTCCCAAAAATAAATCAATTATATCAAATGCGCACGAAGTAGGAGAGGGTATGAATATAACTCCACCGAGGCTATGGATGCTTGTTGGTAGTAGAGCAATGTCTGTGACATCGGGGTGACTCTGTTAGGGCTATGGATGCTCACTGGCAGTGGAGAAACATCATAGCAAGTGAATGATGATAACTAAAAGGCATGGTGCCAATGAATGTTGTACTCAACTCATGTCAAAAGGGAGCATGGGTCGTGGTCAAGAGGAAAGAAGGTGGAATAAAGGATGAAAATCCATAGGTGGGCCCATATTCACGAACCGAGGAAATTTTAAATGCAAGTATAGAAGGGACTCTGACTAAAAAAAAAAACCAATTAGGTTCTTAACTAGCTTTTGCATCACCTAAGCTCGGGGAGGGAACACAGATTCTTCTTTCGCCCAATAAATCACCATTTGTTGAGCACTCAACACACCCTAAAATCCTTATGAAATTTTATCACTTTTTGGGTACTAGTTGTTTTCTTTTACTTTCTAATTTGGTTTCACTTTGGGGGATGGTTTATTTTGATTTTGTTTTCATGATGATCGATGCGCTTGCTCGGGGTCGAGGAAAATCTAAAAAATATCAAAACAATAGATTTTTTCTTCATTAAACAAACCGATGATAGTCGATCCCCGATACACTTTCGGCATTGGGAAATTTTCGAGAGAGTCGACCTGGGAGAACTTGGGTAAGTTTATCATCGATTGTCAATCCTTGATACTTTTCAGCGTCGGCAAGATAGGATCAGTTTTTAGAACCTGTAGCTTAAGCAAAGTCTCGATTTTGATTAACATGAGTAAATGAAGACATCGGTCTCAAGTGCCACATGTATTTGTTGCGTAGGGGTGTCGCACGACCTGGTTTCATCCCAATTCATACTAAGGTTCCCTGTGTCCTAGTCACACCTCCTAGTCATGTTTTCCATGGCATATTTGTACGACAAGATCAATAGGCGTCAGAGATTTTGCAAGAAGATATCAACGAAATTTTTTTGAAGAAAACTCCTGACCCCAAACTCACCAACTGGACTAGAGAAACGATGGGATTTTTTCGACATAAGATAGGATCGGATTCTAACATTTAATATATTAGTTAATGATTCATCCCACATTTGTTGCTACATCATGTGCCGATTGTAAATAAAACAATTTGAAATCGTCGATAGGTCAGGTTACAACCCACGCCCGGGTCGTCAACCCAAAATCAAATTTAATTTTAAACATCTTTGAAGATCTGGTGGAACATTTACTAGAACTACACTCATAACCAGAATTAAATGGTTGATGCGATAAGGTAAGTTCATCCATGTTTAAATCTCTATAATGGTTTTGAACAATTTCATTATGCACACAAGTTTGAATTCCATAGCATTCGAAGAAGAAAATCAAGTGTCTCGAGACTGTGTTGATCATCATATTATCAAAACCAGGTTAAACAAGTTGTAGAGGTATGTGTTCAAGTTTGTCCATTCAGCGGTCATGATTTATATATGCATCTAATTTCTTACATGGTTTCTAACTATGTTCTAGCTGCAGGTAAAATGTCACCAAGAAAGTCAACCACCGGACACTCATAGAGAGCACCCAAGCTAAAGGAAGCTGAAATAGGTTAAGGTTCTTCTCCTGGTACAGTGAGGTATTTGGAGTACACTCCCAGGGCAGATTCGGTCATAAAAAACCTCAACAAAGAAAGCGTTTGTCCAACCTCCGGTCTTCGGTGAAATGGACGCAAGCACCAGATCCAAAGTAATTCTCCCACAGTGGGGGGACCTTTTCAATAGAATCAGTCGGGAGGAGTACCCGAAATCTATCCCACATAGTGACCCAAATGTAAGGGTGCTCGATGATGAGGTGTTCCCAAACATTTGACGGTCATATTTGCACATGGTAGCCAGTAGAACCACAGTTTCCCATTTTCATATAGGTTTTGAAGTGGTTGATTGACCATACAGACACGCAAAAATGTTTAATCAATGATGTGAATGGCAGGTGTGTCGGATTTTTCCTCCTGATAGAAGTCCAGAAATACTAAAATCTTAGAGACCCAGAGGAGGGACTAAACACAGACTTCATAGTGATGTTCTACGAACTCCATGACACTAGCCGGCTAATGGCCTCATGGTGGAAGGAGGACAAGAATTTTATCAACCAGAGCAATGGCTGGTATGGGACAATTAACTTGAGGGAGACACACTTCTATTTGATGGCTCTCATCTACCAACTGTATGGAGAGAAGGACTACTCCAAGTTTCTTGAAGCATGGATTCCCTTGGCATACATTGTAGCGATCTCCGGAAGTAGGTTCAACTGAGGAGCGATAATTTCCAAACAATTGAGCATCTATTTACAGCAGGATCTGAAGCCGAAATAAGGGGAAGCACCTGCTTTCCACATGGCCTCATACCTGCTTGATGTCATCTGTGCGAGAAATGTCTTTGTCGGCATGAATTTAAGCTGGCATGTGGCAGAGCTCCCAGTCCACATTTATTTCAACATACTATGGGAGAGCAGGTATAAAACATCCTACACACTCATTTGCGATGAATTCATCGCTCATATTCATTTTATTATATTTAAAAAGGAATGCCCGAGATTATCCGCAGCAACGAAGAAAATGGTAGTGAAGGTAGGCCACTGGTATTTAGAGGAATTCACAACCTATATCAGGGTGTTCATGGCCACTGGAGCACCACATCTACTACCCTCTCACGTCCTGGACCGGCTCATCGTGGGAGAAATATTCTATCAGACTATCCTGTAGGGATATAGTGCTACACTAGTCATGGACAAGAAGCGGGATTTGATACCCTACGGTTTCCATGTGGGGTTTTATTTGGTAAAGGACAGTACTCATTCCAAACAAGAAGGGTTGAGCCAACTTTAATTTAGGTTCCCGACAGGCCAATTCCAAAAGAATGACCCTAAAGGCCTGGTCCTCCAACATGCTTCGTAGGTATCATCCTGTTGGCCATACGCACATGATAAATTTGAGAATGAAATTTCCACAAACTGCACTCAGGACTGGGAGGAGGTAGTACAGAGGATGGAAAAAACAAATATGACTAGGTTCATGTCCATGAACATGGATGAACAGGTGGAGAAAATTGATAAGTCAGCTCAAGAGGCCCTTAGATCCAGAGAAGAAATCAAAGTGGCAAAGACTATAGAGGCACAAAGAACAAGATTACTCTTGCTAGAAGGGGTGCAGATAATCATTTATAAGTTGCAAAATGACCTTGATCTGGTAGAGATGTCGAGGATTCTCGCCGATGGCCCAATCAAAATCAGAGGAGAGCCAAGTGGCCCACAGCCAATACAAATTGAAGAAATCTCCGGGCCATAAACCAATGAATTTCCACCACCACAAATTGGATCACTAGGGGGGATTTCAACGCAGCCTGACATAGCAAGGACACCAGGTAAGACAAGTGTACCAAACCCCTTATTCGAATTAATAACCATATATGATGATGAGGAGAGTTCATAGGTCTCGCTGGTGACTCCATTGTATATTACAAAGGAAAAATAACCTGAGAGAGCATCTTCCCTAGGTCTCGATTCTCCAATTTAGAGCCTTCCACAGAGAGAGCATGAGGTAGAATGTGCCTTAGAAACTGAGCTAATCGACTTTCCGGGAACCCCAATGGACAACTCAAGCTATGAGTTGGGATCGAGAGGTCGAAAAGAGGAATTTTCGTAGAAAGATATAGACACACTGACAGTTGATTACTAAGTAAGTATCAGACCTATCCCTGGCTCTTGAATTTCGTTCAATGTCTCACTAGTGGATGCATAAAAAATGGAGTTCGAGCCATCGAGACATATAGAAGAAGTCCAGGAACCAATCTTGGAACAAATACATACGATCGAGAGCCTAGGAAATACTCTAACATGGGGAGAACAATAGATCCCCAAACCTATTGATGAGGTCGCCGACATACAAGCAATCGCATATTACAGGAACATAAAGGCCATCATGAATAGGACCACTAAAAAGAGGAGGCTCACATTCGAAAATTCGATCCTCATCACTACGGAGGAGAAGTTGCTCAGCACAAAACATGCCAAGACATCTAAGCTCATCAATGCAGGGATGGCTATCACAGATGCCACATTGGATAGATAAAGAAGAGATGAAAAGAAGATGGTCGTTGCACTTAAGGAGTTGGAGCATCTCTGCCATTTGGAAAAATACTACTAGGACTCCACACAAGCCACAGTGTTTTTGAGAAGTGAGTTTCAAGATGCCTATGACAAATTCATGAATGAACGACACCTTTTCATTGCAGGTATAGATGATTTCCAAGAAGAAACCCTTATGGAACTAGTGACCTTCAAGGACGTCGAAAGGTGGTATGAGAAAGATCACCAAGCAGTAGAAAGGATTGATTACATCAGCGTGGTTCAAAAGGGTCGAGACGTCGAAGAGAACGACATTCAGGTATTGAGTGACAGTCACATATATCGGATTAGGAAAGTAGTCGAATACTAGGTGAAAACGGCCTAGGAACCTCAACATGAGATTCAAGAGAAATGGGCCGATTACAAAAAGTGTTGGGAAAAGATTAATTGGGAGATCAAATACATAGGCCTCACAGAATTCGACTCACCCGAGGACTTTTTCGACCTGCATGACATAGTCAAGTAACATCCAGAACAAGAATCGACATGGATAGTAGAGATAGAAAAGGTTGTGAGCATGGCGCTAGGTCAAGTACAACAGTTCATGGAACATCAAATCAAATCTCGAGCAATTTTGCAGTGATTAAGTGTTAAAATAGTCAAGTATAAATAACATGAAGTAGAAGTGAAAGATATTTTTTCAGCCTCGATGGACCAGCGCAGGTTCCTGTATGCCAACACATGCGAGGAACTCTTCGTCAAGCGGTCAAAGTATGAGAAGAGTCATCCACTTCAGTAAAACTTTTTGATGATTCTTAGAGAATAGAGAGATGAAAGTGCCATGTGGCGATGTTTTTTTTTACTTAGCTTGCACTCATAATAGCTATTTTCAGTTAATGATTCATTATAAATAAGACGATTGACCTTTTAATGAAGGTCTATGGTTTTTGAAAAGACCCTCATTTTTGGAATTGTAAGGAACTATTTTTGAACTAACTTAATTGAGAAGTCATGTTTAGGACCAGAGGCAAACTTGTGTTTTTCATCAAAGGCATTCTGTGATTGGATTGAGGAGGAATTACTTCCAACTTTATTTCATTAATGGATGTTGTAACGATTAAGAGTTTTTGAATCTATTGATAAGTTAGTTGTTCAATATTTTTTTTAGCTCTTGTCTCTAATCATGAAAGAAAATCGTTGTGTTAATGTGTAATTGATGTTAGATATAAGGAAACTATATTTCTTGCCATCATTTTATTGCATGTATGTTTTCTTTCGATAATTGTATCCCATTCAATAATTGAAATTCTTCCAAGTTAATGTATTAGTACTAGCCTTCCCATAGGTGTGAATATATTTTTCTGCATGCTTGAGCACAAGGGTTATCCCAAGCTCAGCCTTCTTCAGTAGTTAATATCCCCCCTTTTTACCAGCTAATTTATACTAGCACACATCATTTAATAAGACCTATCTAATAAAAGAAAAGAAAAAAAAGAGAACGTTTAAACTGGAGGAACTTTCACAAGAAGATATCTTGTCAATCACTACATAAAGCCCATCAATAAATTGGTTGGATCGAAAGATCTGGAGAACCATTACACCATGAAATGCTGCAGAGTCTAATTCGGCCTCTATGGCGAGTTTGGTTTCTATTTTTTATGTTGGAATGTTTACAGGAAGAGTGTGCTTGTAATTTATGGCAAGAACAGAAGGCAGAGAAGAAGGAAGCATAATCTCAGGAGGAGGAGTGAACAGTATGCAGAAATAAAATCTCATAACAGATAGCGCTTTGCACTTTCTAGAAGTGCAGCTAAGGTCCAAGAGAAGGACTCTCAGGAGGAGCAAAGATAGAGACTTTTGAACACTTAGAAAACCGTCTAAGTCAAAGGGATCAAAAATATCAGGAGGAAGAATGATAGTGGTCGTTGGATCACCAATTTCGAATACCCGATGACCGTTAGATCAGTGTCCCGTGACCAGAGGAAGTGCAGTGGAGAAGTACAGATCTGATCTGTTGGATCTGAGCATCGAGGATCAACAATCATTGGATATAGAAATAAATGCATGAAGTTTAAGCCTTTGGATGAGCGTAGAAGAGAAGACTTTTCAAAGTCCCAAAGTAAGTAGGGAACGTCCATCATCAAGACTGACAGGTGACACACGATCCTCAACTCTGGAGAAAATCACTTCGACGATTTTTTAGTTTGAGACATGAAAAATCCGAAGTACGGAGAGACAGAGAGTCAGAGTAAATGACATTCGTTAGATCAGCTTGAAGTGGAAGGACAGGATAAGATAGAAAAGTAGTATCGTAGAAAGATCGAACTGTCGATCTGAGAACATGATCAACGAACAACATTTAGTTTGGGTCTAAAGGTTTATAGGAGGTTATTCTTTGGGGATTCTCTCTTCAAAAGAATTGTTGACTTGAAAAGTTGAAATATCTGAAGTCCCGAAGGCTGAAGTCCCAAAGTAAATGAGGAACGATGTTAGTAAGACTACATCAGCAAGGACACAAGGTGCAATCAGACAATGACAAGTGTCAAGTTGATTTGACACTTAAAGTACGTGCAAATCACTAATCCGAGTGACACGTGGTAGCTACTAGGCTCATGACACATCATCAAGTGATGTCACTCTGGGAGTTTTACTCCAGTATTTTTACCACCAGCAGATGCCCTAAGTCTCGAAGTCCCAAATGTTGAAGTCTCGAAGTGGATACGAGTCATCCGATTTGAATATCACTTCAGATGCATTCTCAATCGTTCATATAGTATAGTGGAAGGAAAGGATAAGTGGAAGTGTTAACCGACAGCAAGCGGTTTCCACAGCCTATGACTTATTCAACAGGTGACCACTCCAGAGGAGAATAAAGCATCGATCGGATTAAAGTCCCGAAGTGCCAAATTCACTTATGATCGTTGATCGTGCAAGAGGGTACGTGTCAACGGATCATGAAATATAGGCGAAACTGCTCCAGGAAAACACAAAGGAGAAAGGTTTGAGATTGTTGAATTTTGAAGTCCCGGAGTGGAGGATATTCGTTGGATTAAAGAAGACACGCGTCAGTGGATTTTCAACTCTGGGAAAAAGAAAAGGAAGGATGAAAGAAATTTGAGATTTTCGAACCCTGAATACCTGAAGGGATTGTGACTACCGATTCAAAAAGGACACACGTCGTTTGATCGTGGACTCCAGGTGAAATTCTCTGGGACCAAGCAGAGTTTGATAATCGAAACTCCCGAAGCCTGAAAGGTGAAATCGATCTCGTCCATTTGTTTGGAGAGCCACATGTCACCTGATCATTGAGACTAAGGATCACACATGGATAGATGAAAGAAGGAAGGAAAGGAAGATAGATCGGAGTCGTTGATCGAAGGAGCACCACTAATATCATGAGATCGATGGTTCTGTCGCATTGCGGGGTCAGAACATGCTCGGGTCTTAATTTTTCTTCAGTGGGACGCAATTGAAACCATGGTTTTCGAGAAAGGGTACGTGGCAGCTGGAGGTGGATTGCAGGGAGAAACGTGGTTGATCCCAAACCATTCTAGGACACGCCCGCACTCGTTCACCTACGCAAGGATGTAACCCGATGTCACATGCAATAGGGGGTTAACATGAAGACAGCTTGCGCCCCCAATCATTTGGTCACGAAAGACCATCACCCAAGGTCATATCAAGAAATTGAGTTAGCACTCAAAAGACCAAGTTATGGAAGCACCTTTTTGAATAGGCGTTTTTTCACCATCGATGGTTACGTGAAGGAAGGGGCTTAGAAGCCAAAGAATCCATAATTGACTGGTTGTAACTACCAGAACAGAGTGATTGTATCGGCTAGAGAACGTGAGGAGCTGCAGTGTGATCGCCAGAGAAGCTCAAGAGTCTTGAAGTAACTTCCATTGGAATCAAGACTGATCATAGAGACAATTGAAAAATGGAAAAGTGTCAAAGTCTGTAACTGCAACAGAGAGGATAACCTCAATTGTGAAAAATAAGGCGAAGTGTCACACTGCTTGAGAAGGAAAATAATCTTAGGATAATCCAATCATGAATAAAAGACTCAGTATAACCACCAAAGAAGATGATGAGTTGCATGGATGATATGGCAGAGGACTATGGATGATAAATATACGTAGAACAGAGAAGATATGGTTGCTTCTATTGAGTGTGATTTATGCAGGTAGAAGCATGATGTGTGAAGGAACTAAAACTCACAGAAGAGGCATAGCGCATAGAATGGAAATACGACACAAAGCATAAAGCGCAAAAGAAGAAAGGAACATAAATGCATATCTGATAGAGGAAGAGAAAGCCAAGGTGCACATATAGAGATAGAGAAGAATATTAGAAATCTCAACAAGATGTGAGCAGGAAGACACTGATGCAAGTAGAGCAGAGTACTGATGAGACTGGTAAGCCATTGATAAAATATTGTATCACTGTGATAAATCTATGAGAAGAAAAGATTTATATTTTAGGGTGGTAGGGATGTGCTAGGGAGGATTGTTCTCCTCAGAGTTTCAAGTGGGTGCTTGAACACGGGGAGTTGTAGATTCCATCTGGTTGCAGCCAGAAAAACCAGGGTGGCAGGGTGGTGCAAGGGAGAACGATTGTTCTATGTTATACAGGTTGGTTCTTGTGTAACTGGAAGTTGGTGATTCCATCCAGTTGGTGCTGGAACACTTAGGGATTTGGTGGTTCCTTCTAGTGGGTGCTAGAGAAACCATGGAGTTGGTGCTTCCTTCTAGTGGGTGCTAGAGAAACCCGAGAGTTGGTGCTCTCAACAAGTTGTTGCTTGTAAAAAAGAGGTGGTATCCTCAAAGGGAGTTGGTTCTCCTAAGAATGATAATGTACAGAAAATAAATATTACTTATCATATCAAGAAGAAGAGGTTTTTCCCTTTATGGGTTTCCTCGGGAAATATCTGTCTCTCTATATTTCATGTGTGTGATTGATGTTGAATATTCTATTTCTTACTTCCCTGCATTATTTTGATTGTCATTGAGTGTTCTGTCAAGATTTTAAAATGGGAATAATTGTTTAAGCACAATAACAACAGATTCACCCCCCCTCTCATTTGTCCAACAATTGGTATCATAGCAGGTTCCTTTTATTTAAAGGTGTAGCAGTAATCTTAAACATGAAAAGACATGAAGGAACTTCAACCAATAAGGCCCCCCTATTCAATGTAACAAACTTTTTCTTCTGGAAGGTTAGGATGAGAACCTACATAATGGATTTAGGTGCAGATGTCTAGGATGTGGTAGAGACTGGTTATGTAAAGCCATTTGTACTAGATAATAAGGATGACAAGCTATAATTCAGCTTCAATGCTAAGCCTATGAGTGTTATTCTGAGTGGGATTGGAGAAGCATAATTTGTAAAATTTATGAACTTAGAATATGCCAAAGCAATGTGGGACAAACTCATTAGCAATTATGAAGGTAATGAGAAGGTAAAGGATGCCAATATTCAAACCTACAAATTACATTTTAAACAATTAAATATGAATGAGGATGAGATAGTTAATAATGTTTTCTTAAGAGTAGAGGAGCTTGTGAATTCCATGAAAGGTTTTGGTGAGAATATTGAAGACGTGTTATTAGTTCAGAATATCTTAAGATCTTTGCCTGATAGATTCAATCCAAAAGTTTCTGCAATATAAGAACTGAATGATCTTAAGACTCTGTCTATTGATCAACTTCTAGGAACTCTAACTTCTTATGAAATGAGGATTATTAAAGATAAATATACCACTATATAAGCATCATTTAAATAAGATAATAATGAGGATTCTTAGCCTGATGAAATTGAAGAAACATTTGTGAGAAGACTAAAGAAAGGATCGGGCAAGTACCAACGCAAGTTTCCCTTCAAATGTTTTAATTGTGGAAATATAGGTCACGTTTGATCTAAATGTTCACACAAGAAGAAGGACTAGAAATCTGAAGGTGAAGAGAAGTACAAATCCAAAATATTTGATAAAAAGAAAAGTTTATGTGTAAACAATGATGACTCTTCGGAAGACACAAATAGTGACTCTTCCTGTGAAGATAAGGTAATTGACTTTGTTCTTATGGCCAAAGAGGATTATGATAATAAAATCACAGGAAGTGATGTTGATGATGAATAATCTCTAGTTGACTTGGAAGGAGAGATGATAAGCACTTTGGAAGAGATTGACAGACTTAGACTTAAGAAGAGAAAACAAAAACAATTGTTGATACAATTCAAGAAAGGCAGTAAAAAACCTGATGAAGACTTTGCCCTGCTAAAAGTGGAATTAGAAGAGGCAAAGAAAATAGAGGACATTCTGAAAGAGCATTTATGAGAGAAGAAGGAAAGTTGTGAAGCTCTGGAAGAAGAAGTAGTGAAAACTAGAAAAGAGTTGGAGAAGTTTAAAGACTTGTATCACCAGAATATGTCAAGTAAAAAATCCTCAAAAGGATTAACCACCATTCTGAATTAGAAAACTAATACAAAGTTGAAAACTAGTTTGGGTTATGAAGAGGGATCAAGTAGTGGTCAACCAAGCAAAAACGAACCCATCAAGTTTGTCAAATCTGCAACCAATGACAACATCAAACCTGCAGAAACAAAGGAATATAATCAACCACCAAGGAGGAGTAAAGCAAAAGGTGCCAGAACTGAATATTTATAACAAATAAATAATACACCCTCTACTCAAGGAAATCATCATCATGGAAGAAATCAACATGCTTAGAGAAGACAACCATTTTCTAGGCACAAAGATTTTTTCTATGGATATTGTTTCTATTGTTCTAAATTTGGCCACAAAGATGTAAATTGTTCCTTAAGATTTAGAAATGACAAATCAAGACACCCAGTGAATAAATATCTTCCACAACAAAGAATGATATAGCCAAGTAACAAAAAACCACATATTGCAAATGGTCAAATTAAGTTTAGAGACATGCAACTGAGGAGGTCAGGAAATAATGAACAACTAATGAGTAGAAAACATTACACCAATCACTTTGACCTATTGAAAAATGAGCTCGAATGATATAATTGTCATAACTTCAATCACAAGGCTGCACATTTCCATATGAATAATTAGAAAGCAGATCCAAGGATAAAACCCTTAGGTAGAAATTCCAATGCATGGAAAAAGAAAGATAGTGAAAAATGTGGTCTAGTACTTTCATCTCAAAAACAAAAAAAATCTAGTATATAGATAGTGGATGTTCCAAGCACATGACTAGAGACAAGGACAAGTATCTGTGTATAATTAAAAGCATAAGGACAAACAATAATGTTGATATTGAATCTTCCCCTGCAAGAAAAGAAGAAGAATCGGATACAATAAAAGAATGTTTTGTTAGCATTTATCCCATGGAAGAAGTAGAGGAAGAATCATGTCATAAGTTGGAAGCAGAAGTTGTGAATATTATAAAGAAGGTTGAGAATTCAAACACCCAAATAAATTTCTTGAGCAGTTCCATGATAATAGATGATATCTTGGATAGTCAGAGATCACCAAATGACAAATCCGGTCTTGGATAGAACAAGGAAGAAATCAGTACTCCTAAGAAGTATAACACAGGTGCTTCATTTGTAAAATGGGAAAGAAGGTATGACTCAGGTTCTTCAAGTTCAAATAATGAAAGAAATACTACAATATTTAGAATATCATATCAAGGAAGACATCCAGAAGCTACTCATACACCTCAAAGTAAGCTTAGACGAGAGACACCTTCATGGATGAATCAGAGGAGGTATGAGAGTGTTTGTAACAGTTCTTGTTTTCTCTTATGATGGATATGGTCATAAAATCCTTGGACTGTAGGCATCATGAAAGAAAATAAAAATATATATATGAGCTACAATTGCACAGTGTTCCAGTAGGAAGGTAGAATCCTTTAGAAACACAGGGGGATTCATTCAGTGAAGACAAGAAAAGGTTGATGAAGGAGTCCCAATAAGAGAGATGAGTAATATTGATCACACTACAGAGGACACAGCTGAAGTTGAAGATGAACAGGTCCAAGAATCCAGTATTTTATTCCAAGAGAAAGAACTCCCCATAAAATACCACTTTATGAGAGAGCAGTTCACCAATAAGATTTTTCAAGTTCATTACATTCCAACCACAGAACAAATCGCAGACATCTTTATTAAACCCCTAGCCAAGAAACCATTTGAATATCTCTGTCAGAAGTTGGGTGTCATCTCTTCTCTCACCTAAGAGAGTCCATCCTGTCAGGGGGAATTTGTGTTGGTTGAATATATTATACCTCCGAAAAGTACTACAACAGATCAGGGGGGGCATTGTTTCTTTAACATTGATGTCAAAGGGGGAGAAAAGGAGTGATCTGAATGCTACGATTGGAGGTCCAAGTAGAATAACACAGCTTGTCAGGGTTTCCATCAATGCTAAAGGGGGAGATTGTTGGAATGTTTATAGGAAGATTTTGCTTGTCATTGATGGAAAGAACAGAAGGTGGAGCAGAAGGAAGCATAAGCTCAGGAGGAGGTTCGAACAGTATGCATAAATCAAAGCTCAGAAGAGATAGTGCTTTTCTCTTTCCATAAGTGCAGCCAAAGTCCAAGAGAAGGAATCACAGGAGGAGAAAAGATCGAGACCTTAGAACACTTAGAAAACCTTCTAAGTCAGAGAGATCATAAATCTCAGGAGGAAGAATGACAGTGGTCGTTGGATCACCAATACTGAATACCCAATGATCGTTACATCAGTGTCCCATGACCAGAGGAAGCACGGAGAAGAAGCACAGATATGATCCATTGGATATGAGCACGGAGGATCAACAGTCGTTGGATCCATAAATAAATGCTTGAAGGTTAAGCCTTTGGATGAGCATAGGAGAGAGGAATTTTCAAAGTCTTGAAGTCCCGAACTAAGAAGAGACCGTCCATCATCAAGACTGATAGGTGGCACATGATCCTCAACTCCGGAGCAAATCACTTCAAGGATTTTTCAGTTTGAGACTTGAAAAACCTGAAGTCTAGAGAGTCGGAGAGCCGGAGTAAATGACAATTGTTAGATCAGTTTGAAGTGGAAGGACAAGATAATCTATAAAAGCAGCATCGTAGAAAGATCAAGCCGTTGATCTAAGAACATGATCGACAAACAATGTTTAGTTCAGGTCTAAAAGTTGTGAGGAAGTTATTGTTTGGGGATTCTCACTTTGGAAGAATTGGCGACTTGAAAATTTGAAATACCGGAAGTCCCGAAGTGAATGAGGATCCCCATCAATAAGACTACATCAATAAGGACACATGGTGAAATCAGACAATGACAAGTGTCAAGTTGATTTGGCACTTCAGGTACGTGCAAATCACAAATCCGAGTGACATGTGGCAACTACTAGGCTCATGACATGTCATCAAGTGATGTAAGTAAGTGGCGTCACACAGGGAGTTTTACCACCAGCATATGCCCTACGTCCTGAAGTCCTGAATGTCGAAGTCTCAAAGTGGATATGAGTCGTCTGATATGAAGATCACTTTGGATGCATTCCCAACCGTTGATCTAGTATAGTGGAAGTGTTAACTGACAACAAGCGGTTTCCACTGCCTATGACTTATTCAGTAGGTGACCACTCCGGAGGAGAATAAAACAACAATCAACTTAAATTCTCGAAGTGTGGAAGTCACTTATGATCGTTGATCATGCAGGAGGGTACGTGTCAACAAATTGTGAACTCCGAGTGAAACTACTACTGGAAAATACAAAAGAGAAAGGTTTGAGATTGTCGAAGGTCGAAGTCCCAGAGAAGAGAATAGTTGTTGGATTAAAGAGAACACGTGTCAGTGGATTGTCAGCTCTGGGAAAAATAAAAGGAAGGATGAAAGAAAGATGAGATTTGAGATTGTCGAAACTCGAATAACCAAAGGGACTGTGACCATCGGTCAAAAAATAACACCCATCAATGGATCGTGGACTCTGAATTAATTATCTGGGAGAAAGAGGAGTTTGAGAATCGAAACTCCCAAAGCCCAAAAGGTGAAATCGATCTCGTCTATTGGTTTGGAGGGCCACATGTCACTTGATCATTGAGACTAAGGATCATGCATGGACATATGAAAGAAGGCAGGAAAGGAAGATAGATCAGAGTAGTTGATCGAAGGAGCACCATCAAGATCATGAGATTGACGGTTTTGTCGCATTGCGGAGTTAGAACATGCTCAGGTCTTAATTTTTCATGAGCGGGCCACAATTGAAACCACGGTTTTGGAGAAAGGGTGTGTGGCATATGGAGGTGGATTGCGGGGAGAAAATTAGTTGATCCCAAACCACTCTTGGATGCACCCACAATCGTTTTCCTACGCAAGGATGTAGCATGAGGTCACATGCGATAGGGTTTTAACATGAAGAGAGTTCACGCCTGCAATCATTTGGTCACGAGAGACCATCACCCAAGGTCATATCAAGAAATGGATCTAGCACTCACAAGACTGAGTTAGGGAAACATCTTTTTGAATAGGTGTTTGGTCACCACCGATGGTCACATGAAGGAAGGGGATTAGAAGCCAAAGAAGCCATAATTGACTGGCTATAACTGCCAGAGCGAAATGATTGTATCGACCAGATAACTTGAGGAGATATAGGGTGATTGGCAGAGGAGATGAAGAGTCTCGAGGTAACTGCGATTGGAATGAAGACTGGTCATAGAGACAATTGACATATGGAAAAGTGTCAAAGTATGTAACTACAACAGAGAGGATAATATCAACTATGAGAAAGAATATGAAGTGTCACACTGCCCGAGAAGGAAAAGAATCTCATGATAAGCCATTGATGACGAACAGACTCAGTATAACTGCCAAAGAAAACGATGAGTTGCATGGATGATATAGCAGAGGAATAGGCATGATAAATATATGTAGAACAGATAAGAGATGGTTTCTTCTATTGAGTGTGATTTATGCGGGTAGAAGCATGCTCTGTGAAGGACATGAAACACAAAGAAGAGGCGTAGCGCATAGAATGGAAATAAGACACAGAGCATAAAACGCAGAAGAAGCAAGGAATAGAAATGCATATCTAAGAAAGGAAGAGAAAGCCAAGTTGTGCATACATATACAAATAGAATATCAAAAAGATAAAGAAGATGTGAACAGGAAGACACCGATGCAAGCAGAGCAGAGCAGTGTAGCAGAACAGTGATGAGATTGGTAAGCCATTGATAAAATATTGTATCATTGTGACAAATTTATGAGAAGAAAATATTTCTATTTCAGGGTGGTAGGGAGGTGCTAGGGAGGACTGTTGTCCTCAGAGTTTCAAGTGGGTGCTTGAACACAGGGAGTTGTAGATTCCATCTGGTTGCAAACAGAAAAACTAGGGTGGTAGGGTGGTGCAAGGGAGAACTATTGTTCTCTATTATACAGGTTGGTGCCTATGTCACTGGAATTTGGTGCTTCCATCGAGTTGGTGTTGGAACACTTAGGGATTTGGTGCTTCCTTCTAGTGGGTGCTAGAGAAACCAGGGAGTTGGTGCTTCCTTCTAGTGGATGCTAGAGAAACCAGAGAGTTGGTGTTGTGAGCAAGTTTCTTCTTGTAAAACAGAGGTGGTATCCTCAAAGGGAGTTGGTGCTCCTAAGACTGATAATGTACAGAAAATAAAGATTACTTATCATATCAATAAGNCTCAGTTGTCCAATAGTTGAGTTAAAGGGATTTAGGACCCCTCAACAGAACCTTCCTAGGAACCACAGTTGATTTCTACCCTGGTCTATACCTCCCTTCTTTACATTTTGGACATTCTCTCTCACTTGCAAGATTTTTGCGAAACAATACACAACCATTCACACATGTGTGTATGTTTTCATACCCTAAACCTAGATTAGTGATTTTATTTTTACATTGACTTCATTTTGTTGGAAATGTGGAGTCACATGGCAACAACCAACTTAACAATGCTAATAACTCATCTACACTCTCATTTGTCCAACCATGCACCACTTGAAAGTTTAGAATTTGAATGCTTTTTGTCAAATGACTTAACTTGCAATTAGCATACACAAGGTTTAAATCATCCTCCATTGACTTGGCCCAAACATCATTTAGACCCTCATTCAACATTCTATGAACTTCAACCCCTTCATCTAACATTTTTTCACCTTCATATATGTTTGGTGCCACTTCAATGATGTTTGGTACCTCTTCATCTCTCATACTACACAATTGTATCATATATTCATAATTATTTATGTTCCAAGGGATTATACCACTATTCCCATGTATTATCATATGTCGATACATCAAAATTCTTTTTTTCACCTTTCCACCAAGACAATCATTAAATGGACATGGATATATGTCCATATCATTCTCATCAACTATTCTCTCATCATATGCATGGTATTCATCCATTTTCAACCTTCGAATTTGACTCATATTTGATGTTTTGCATTCCATTATTAATATGATGTGTTAATTAACAAATCTTGGGTAATTTATATAGTACAAGGGCACAAAATTAGCTAAGTTGTTATTAACAACAACAACATTGACAAGGAACTAAGCTAGTCTATGAGTTTGTAGTTTCTAGTTGTGAAGAGAAGATGGGAAAAGAAAGCATTACTCAGAGAAGCCAATAGGAAATGTGAAAGGTATCGTAGAAGGAGGAGTTTATCAGCCTTGGAAGATATGTATCCTCTACAGTTTGGAAGTCTTATGGAGCATGTAGTTCTTACTACAACTTCCCAGTCTCATTTTTGGCCAAGTTATTGCAGATTAATTATTTTGGGGGCACTTGAAGGAGATTGAAAGAATTTGTTTTCATGAATTTTATAGCTTTTATTGCAAATTAATGATTTTGGGATCACTTGAAGGAGATTGAAAGAATTTTTTTCTAAAACTATCATGCAGTGAAACTATCAAAGTTAGATTTTTTTCTAAAACTATCAAATTTCCATTTTTATGATATTGAAGAAGGCTAGAAAGTGACCACACTTGTTATTCTAGTTTAGATCTGTTAGTTTCAACACAACAACACAGACAGGGTCTTCGAACCAAAACAGACATAAACTATGGTTCCTCTAGCTATTATTCCTCCTAGTGTATCCATGACCGAGAGGACCCTAAGTGTAACCACGAACCCCTTCATGAGTATGGGCATAGATAACTTCCGATGTCCTTGTTTCTGCAAGTAGTAATGATCATGCAGAAGCATAAATACATGGGAGGATATATCTTGGACTGTAAAATATGTTTGTAACCTTTAATCTATCCAAGTGCTCCATCAAATATTCTAGCATTGTTTATATTTCTCATTTATGTGTTTATAGGACTGCAACATCGTTTCCTAAAGGCATTATCTATTTCCAATGTTCATCGAAGTAGTAATAAATAATGCCAATAGAATAAAAATATGCTATGAATGTACATAATCAATTGTTGATGCATTACTCTCGAACCTGTTATGGTATTTTTCTCTTGACCAGATTGCACAATGCTATGAATTATTTTGGAATTTATAGAAAATACATTGCTTGAAATGTTAGGTAAAGTAGGAGAATAACTAGGAAAGAGTGCATAGAAACAAGAATAGGATATTTCGACATAGACTATGTCCTGGATGAGGAAACATGGGTGAATATCATGACAAACTTGGGAAATTTTGGGCAAACCCGCTATGGTTCCTTCACTGGGTGGAATAGGATTGTTTAAAGGGAATATGATAACCCTATGTGGAAGACTTACCCATATACCTATGATTTCTCATGGCACTTCGATAGAAGAAGAATTTGAGGTCATTAAGTTTGTTGAGAACAACCCCATTTGCTATTTTTCTAGGAAAAACTTGGGTTAAGAAAGATCATATACGAAGGGAACAAGAAGAGGAAACTATAGAACAGAAAAAACAAGAACTAAAATATTTCATGGCTAGGAGAATAGCATGCTTAATAAAAGAGAAGGAGGACAAGTCGAAGCAACTAAGAGCTAGAGACATTGCCGTCAAAGTTGAACAAACGTAGGAAATCTTAAGAAACTTATCCATGCAAGAGAGTAGAGAAATTACTCCAAAAAAAAAGAAGTATTACTCTCGAATCCTTCGAAAGAACCTCAGCAGTGTGATGTTCCTATGCCAAGAGGAGATAAGAACAATAATGGAAAAAGGAAACCAGTAACTCAAATCACAGGAAATAAATCCAGAAAGCTCAACAAGAAGAAAGCAAAGCTAGAAAAATTGCAAGAAGTACTAGAGAGGACTTCGCAGAAAGAAGGTTTGAAAAACTGGAACTTCGTTGGGATATCAGAACAACATAAATCGGCACTTCGCCAAGACGAAGCAATATGACCGTTGGAGGTGTCCCGGTCATTAGAACAACACTCTAGACCGGCTAGAAATGTAGTTATTGTCATAATGTTCTCCATTAGACCGTTGGGACTTTACCACAACGGATGAAATTGCATTGATTAAGGCGTTCCTACCCGTTGGAGGGATCTGTTACGATGATGTCTATTTATCCCATCAAGCATTGCACCGTGAACACTTTTGCCAATTGTGATTATTCAAGCTGATTATTACCGCACCATGATTATTGAGACCTCTCCACCCATGTTGTTACAATGAGTGTTTGTTCACTGACCTGAGATATTAGATCTCGAGTGTGCATGTCAGACGAAATTAGTGTAGTAGAAAAATCCATCAAAGAGATCCTAATAGACCTCATGGCCGAGAAGGTGATGTCCATAGGAATCCAAGCCTCATCGATGAGAGGAGTGCAAGCATCCCCATAAAATTCTCGTGGATCTGGACCATCTCGAGCTACGACAGAGAAAAGAACCAAGCATCGTGATGACTTAGTGAATGCGGAGCTCATCCCATCTATCCTTCCCGACTACATCCCTCCTCTAGCTAGCATGGTGAGTCGTGACAGTGTCTTGAGGGACTTCGACTAGATAGTCATCACTGCATAGCTCCCAAAGGGAATAAGCGTAGTTAGACCGCAGTTGGAGAGGATTCTGATGTTGAAGATCATTGACTATAAATTAGGAGACCGCAAGAACTATGGAACGCTCGCACCATACAAGTATTTGACCAAGAAAAAGGGGAAGAAGTTGAAGGTCATCCCCCATCTGTGGACCATGGACATCACTAGGTCCACCATCCTAAACGTAATGAAGATACCCCACTTTGGAAGGCACCAGGAGGTTAACGCATGCGTTAAAATCCTACTGTCATGCTTCCATGGAGGTTACCTATGGTTGGACAGGTGTATCACAGTCGATCTGGTGCTGATCCATCGAATCACTGGATTAATCATGCAAGGACCAGACCCACAACACTTTTATCCAGGGAAGGCTGTAGATTGTGCCCTGGAGAAGAAAATAAAAGATACCTATGGCGATGTGGAGAAGGGGAAGTGAGGATACAAGGTAGCCTCCATTCAAAACTGTGCAGTGTGCCTAGCCTGCCAATTGATCATTGGTAAGCTAGTAAGGAAGAACAGACCCACGCAAGTCACAGGGTTCGTTGTTGACCTCACGGGAAAATCCATTGAAGGTCTAGAAATGAAATGGGTGAGATACCTCATCAACCAGTTAGAGTAAGACTTCCTCAAAGCTTAGGATCAAGGCTATGAGTTCCATTTTAGTTGGTTGTTGATCCTCATAGTCTTCATTTCTTGGGAGATGCTAGAAGGTGCGACCTTCCCTAAAATTGAGCCATCCAAACCCTTAGCTACGAAGTTCACTACGCTCTAGTAATAAAGCAACATGGATAAACAATGGTAGTCAAACAAGGTGTTCCACACGTATTACCTACAGTTGAAGAGGGCTATTGAGTCTTTCCCTCATATGATGCCAAACACCTTGGATAGGTTCAGGCCAATTATGAAGTTCTGCACAGATTGACATTCTATTTATATCACTGTTCATGGAGACGAACATAAAGAAAAGATTGAATCCTACTACAAGCTCACAGAGGAGGACCTAGAACAAATAACTAAGGAATGTCTTGCAAAGATCCTTATACCAGTTGACCAGGAAGAACTGTCCAACCCTGAACTCATTGGAAGTCTTGTGGTCACTCGCAAAGAGTATGATGCACCCAGCAGTAGCAAGAAGAAAAAGAGGGAAGATGTACAGGAAATAAACAACGCATCATAAGAGACTGTATCCGATTCACCTAGCAGAGGAGGAGATGACGAAGTGAACAAAGAAGAGAAACAAGGGGAAGAAGACAAGAAGAAGCAGGGTGAAGTAAAACCACCTAGGAACCCCCTTGAAGAGGCAAATATGTCCAAGAAAAGAAAGGTTTCTCCAACAAAACCTACATCATGGAACAAGTCAAAATCTAGTAAGCCCAAGCTGCAAACTATGCTCATGGTGGATGACATTGACCTCATCATCGCCACCATATCAAATACATCAGAGGATATTTTATAGTGTAATGAAGAAAAACAATAATCCACGTATGATCGCATTGAAGAAGAGCTTAAAGGAATACAACAGGCTCTCCATTCAATCCGCGTAGTGCCTATTGCGCCATTGTCAGCAGGTAACATAGAAGTAGGAGATGATCTTGCCCAGCTAGGCAGGATAGCGAATGTGACGAAGGCTCGCCTTCATCGTGTCTAGGAGGAAAAGGAATAGGCCACAAAGGCCCTGAAGAAAGAAAAAGAGGAATCCATAGAACAATGTTGGATTGTGCAGCAAGAAAAAGATGACCTCTAGGCAAAGTTTGCAGAGGATAGAGCGCAGATCCAGAGGGAGAAAGAAAAGTTGCTTGTAGAGAAGATTGGAGTTAAAGAAGAAGTCACTAGAGAAATTCGCTCTGTGATGGGATTAGAGAAGATGGAAGAAGACAGAGTGGAGAATCAAGTGAGATGGCTTGTCGAATCCATTCAACAACGCCAACAAAGAACAACATAATTGTAATTACAGACAGTGCCAAGCACTCCACAGGAAGTGCGAGATCTAAGAGAAGAAACTGTGAGGAGTGCAGTTGAGAGAATCAAGGCATTTGCCTTGGAATGAAAATATCTCAGCAGCATAAGTGCGCAAACCTATGAGCGCCTTGCAGAGGACCCTGATCTCAAGATACTGGAGTCACAACTCTAGGAGGCCAAGTAGCAAGCAGTAACAGTGAAAGTGTAGTTGAAGCTACTATCACTGGTTGAGAGGATGAAAAGATCCCAGGAACAATGCATGGTTCAGCAACAGGCCCATGCCATTCAGAACAAGGTCATGGAAGTAACCCAAAGACTCCATCCAATGCAGGATGAAGCCTGCACACTTTTTGAGAATATTGAAGGACAAGGTGCACAACTAGAACAAGTAGTCACCTCAGTTGAACAATGATTGGAAGGACCTATCAACGATAAGTTCATTCAAGAGTTCATTGAGCAGGAGGCTATGGCTAAGCAGTAGGTCGAAGCCACTTGAGCCAAGATTGAGGCCTTTGAGGCAGAGTTACCCAAATCAGAGTGACTCGGGATGAGTCATAGGTGAGTGTTTGGGGCATGTTGGCCCTTGACCAAGTTTTGGAGAACTTGGGTCATGTTTGACCGATTTTAGGACTTCGAGAGGTTGGTCAAAGACAAAGATCCAAGAAAAGTGGATATCGTGGGATCTCGCCCCCTTTTTGTGGGATTTTTGGGTTTAGGGTTTATATAACGAGTTATGGGATGTCGGCCCATGGGTTTACCCATGCTTTGGCCCTTTTGTAATGTATAAATATATATCTAGGCGATGTAATAAAGTAGTGAAGTAGTAGTGAATATTTGTGTCTTAGTGCGGAGCTAGAGGCTTTGTGCATGCTATGTGTTAGGACTTGCAGAGATAAGTGCAAGTGATTGTAAGAAGCTGGTGTGAAAACTGTGTAATAAGGTGTAATGATCCCAAGCCATTATGCAAGGATCATCACTGTTTTGGTGTCTTTTTAAAACTTTTTATGAGTGAGGTATTTCGTCAAACACTTTGTTAATCTACCTTTTAGATGTGTTTATATGTGTGTATGCAGAAAATAACAGAAAGAGATAACCATGGAACATACCTTAACCATATGCAATAAGATAGACAAGCCAAAACATCTCAATTCTTCTTTATTCATAAAATAGAGAAACCTGCTACAATGAAAATGTCGATCTGGAATGATCAACAGATGGCCAAGAAGATAGACAATAGATAAGAGCTGCTACAAAATGCTCCCACTAACACAAAAGGTGCCTCCAAAGGCTGAATAAGAAATGAATATCAATACAAGCAGATATGAATGCCAAACTCTCCAGTTGAAGAATTCCACGCTCCAATAGAAGGCTGAAACCCTCAATAACTCGACCCTTCTACCAAAAGTGTCCAATCACCCTAATAAATATGCCAACTGATAGATCGGGTGATGGTAAGAACAACCCAGGTGACTGAATCTCCAAGATCCCTCTCAATCTCTGTAGATCTGAAATCCCCCATTGAATGGTCCGCCCCACTGGATGACTGAAACCCTAGATAATTCAGCCCTGCTGAAGGAGGCCTCCAAATGCTTTGAAACTCTCCATAAATATAGATTGGGACACTGCAAGTCACTAGGTAAAGTCTTAGGGTTATATCTGAAGTGTAACCCCTCCAAACTGACTAGATCTGGATCTCAAAAATGCCCTCCTTCTCTTCAATTCGCCCCACTGCTCAAGAAATAATCTGAGCCATAAAAATATCTCAGAAAGCACTAGATATGATGTCCAAGGCTTTGTAATTAAAACCCAAGTGATATAATCCTCAACGGCCCT
>SNQJ01S0055886.1:13715-56612 GCA_010110895.2 Picea sitchensis
ATTTAGGAACAAAGTGGGAGAAGAAATACAAACGAGAACCGTGATCTGCAATTCCATGTGCAAGTTGTGAGCCTGTGGAAATGTCGGTAATCACTGTGGAGTCCGGAGTGAACTCCACCTTCCTTCCAAAGCCGGAACGAGTGATATGATATATCGAGAGAATATTTGTGGACAGTGAGGGAACATGAAGCACATTTTTGAATCAACCCCCTTTAATATCAACAATTCCTTCTCCGCACACCTTTGCGGGTGTGGCATCTCCCAAGTAAATTGGGGATCTGGTGCTTTCTTCGATGGAGGAAAATTCATATTTTGATGTAGCCATATGGTTTGATGAACCTGAATCAAGGATCCAAGCTGATGGAGTGGATGTGACAGCCATTAAATCATGACCATCTCGTGCTCTCCCTCTCGTTCTGTTATCATCTTTCTTCTTTTCATTTTCGGGCACCGTGAGATTGTGCTGCTGCAATTGCTTAGCCATCTCATCGATAGTCTTCCTTATGCAATTTTATTCAGGATGAAAACCTTTGGAACAGTAGATGAAAAGTGTTCTTTCATTATTCTTATTCTTACCCTTAGGCTCAGAATATTTCTCTGAAGATTGTGCGAATCTCTCCTTCTTCAATTCAATAAATTTACCCGTTCCTTTTTTCTTGTCTTTTCCACTGCTCTTTGGAGCATCAGTAGTCGCAAGTGCTTGGTTCTTGGAACTCTTCATGGAACCTATTTGGAATAACTTAGATTTATCTTGAGTCAATGCTGCAATGAAATCATTCAATGGAGACATTTTCCATTTTTCCTGAGTCAACTTAGATGCTTGAAAAGATGACACAAATACGCAATATTCAGGGCCTAATTTCGAGAGAATTGAAAGAATGAGTTGTTCTTCCTTCTTCATGAATCCACATGCATTAAGTTCAAAGAGGAGGGATTTGAACTTGGTGAAGAATTCTTGAAGGTTTCTGAAATGAATTGGACTTAGGGATATGAGTTCATTGTCCAGTTGATGCAGTCTCATTACATTCTGCTTGCCGAATAGTCCTTCCAATGTGGTCCAGACCACATTGGGAGTAGTGGCTCCACTGACATGAAAGAGGATATATCTAGAAATTGATAGGAATATCAGACCAATTGATTCATATAATTTATTTAAATACTTTATATTCTCCACTGCAGCAGTCGGTTCGTTCTTCGTTCCCATTGTTACCCTGTAAAGCCCTTTGCTTCGAAGGAGCATAGAGATCTTTGTCTTCCATTCGAAGTAATTGAAAGGATTTAGAATGCATTTTGTGGGCTGAGAGAGATGGTCCATTTCTGCTTTCTGTGCCTCCTGATGATCTATACTTGCAAATAAAACCGTGTACAATCCACTAGATTCAATCTAGCTCTGATACCATGTAGAATTCCTGTAGAAACCCCGATAGATCTAGAATTCTAGTTAAATTGAACACAAACAATTTGTTGATATTCAAGAGACGAGAGAAAGTTTTGTCTCCATAAATTAGAGAATTGTATTAATAAAAAATGAATATACATGAGCAACCATCCTCAAAAAAGAAGAGATGAGATAAATATATAGAATTTCCAACATAAAAATTCTAGTCAAAAAAAGCTAGAAATAGCTAAAATAGGTTTCATAAGCTAAGGGAGACCACATAGTTCGACCTAGACCACCAAAGATACATGCCACACACTCATTAATGTCCACGAGAGTTAAGTGATTCACATTATCTCACTTAATCTCACTTAACTAACAAGAGAAGAAGTTCCAACTCAGTTAACTGACCCAAAATAACAGTTACTAATAATGGTAAAGGAATAAATCATTAATTAAGGAATAAATATCTCACTCAAAGAGGAGGTGCGCATTCCCCAATAATGGATGAGTTTTGCATGGGGGAGTTGGAATAAATCAAGGATAAATCAAGAATAAATCAAGAAAAATCAAGAAAATCAAGAACCGGGAGTTCAGTCTTGATCTAAAATTAGCAGTTTTCCCTAAAATCTAGGGATGAGGCGCCCTTCTTCTCTATGTGGCCAAATTAGGTGAAACAAAGTGTAAATGAATGTATTAACCAAGATCTAGGAGTCTAATCTAGGTATAAACTAATGTAAGTTAGGGATATTCTCCAACATCTATCCAATGGAATAGTTCTTCCAGAAATTTAACCTAGAATATCTCATATTAGTCGCTCGATCTTTCTGAGTAAAAGACATAATATCTTGTATTCCTCTTGTTTTTTCCTCGCAACTCCGCTTCATTCCATATAAAGGCGTCACAATTTATTTCCCACCATT
The DNA here is from genome assembly GCA_010110895.2 of Picea sitchensis. NCBI lineage: Eukaryota > Viridiplantae > Streptophyta > Pinopsida > Pinales > Pinaceae > Picea > Picea sitchensis. The sequence goes on from SNQJ01S0055886.1 coordinate 16,017, forward strand.
GAAAAATCTCAGATCTATAGATCCATGGAAGCATTCTCTTCATTGGTTTCCTTTTAAAGCATAGGTTCCGGCAACATAACCATTTTGTTGGTGCAAAAGTGTTCAAACTAGGGTCCTTCTTAGGTTACCCAAAAAAGATATCGAAGTAGTCTAGAGCACTGGAATTTTCATCTTCCTGGGAGGGAAGAAGTCTCGCCTGAAGCACAACTGAGACATGAAAGAGAGGTAAGGGTAAGGAGGATACTTAGACATACCTCTAAGGTATCAAGTCTCACTATAATCTTGCACATAATAGACTAAACCTATAACAATCCTGAGGATTCCTAACTAGGAAATAAAGAAACAGAGTTATGTTTCCATTCATAAAAAATCACTTAGGTACATTAAACATAAAGGTAATAAAGAACAACATTCCATTCATGCATTAAGACTAAATACACAAGATGTAGATTCAAAATTTAGGCCTTTGTTTATATTGATAATTCCAAAATATGATAAATTGTTTGTCTGGTTCTCACCCAAAAATCCATATTAAACTATATTATAGTATTGGCACATTACATAAGTGACTCTCGTCACACTATCAAGATTTATGACAGGAATAGTAATAGCTCTGGACTAACATACTAGAATAGTGATATTACATCCCTTTTATTGACCTTTCCCTATTAGCCTATTATTATTCATTATTAATATCATTATCCCATTACAATCACATAGGTCTCCTATATATAATCCGATCTTGCTGGTTAAGAACTCAAGAGTTCTTTCTTTTCTTGATATTGTTGTTGATGTTGCGTTGTCCCTTTAACCGTTTTATGTTTCTTCCTTTCTTGCGTTGTCCATATTCTCAACAACTTGCACAACTTCCATTCTTCAAAATGAAGCTGCAATCTATTGTGCGCAACTTCTAACCAACAAAATGAAGGGCCCAAGATGGTTCTGGAAGAAAATAATCCAATAGGAGAACCTACAACCATAGCAGAAGTGAAAAGGAAATTAATAAATGAATTTCAGAAACCTAGTTCAAAGGATCAATTCATGAATGAAATGATAGAGATTAAGTAGAAACCAGAAGAATCAGTCTGGGAAGTGGACCAGAAGTTCAAGAGACTAAAAGGTAAATTAAAGTACCCTATTATTGATATGAAACATAGACATTTGTTTGATAACTCTTTATTGCCACACTTGAAGTATCCTTTGAGGCAACATAAATTCCAATGTCGGGTTGAAGATCTGCAAGCATCCTTATAACTAGAGGAAAACCAGTATAAGTAGATAGATACAGTTGTGGAAGAGCTAAGGCAAGAACTGAATAACTTGAAATTTTAGTTAAATCATAATAAAGGTAAGGAGAAAAGGGAAGACATCTAGTGTACAATGTGCAGGATAGAAGGCCATCATAAGAATAAGTGTCCAATATTTGTGTAGTATATTGGAGTGGGTATGTCAAACCATTTATATTAATGAGGACCATGGTGAGAGATTTGTAAAACACATTGGAATGATCGTTATCATTTCCCCCTAATGCATAAGTATCATACAATACAAAAGAGTACATATTGTAATTTTTGTAAGTCAGTTGGACATGAAGACAAGGACTGCAGAACTTTGGAGATGATGAAAGAGAGGATTTTAGATACATATAGGGAACAGGATGAACATATAACAGGACAACCTACACAACATCCATAGTATAACAATGAGTAGGAGCCATACTATAATATCGCACAATATTTTCAGTCACAACCACAGTAAAAAAATATACAACAGTTTGGAGCACCACCGCAATATAATAATGCACAACAGTGCACATCGCCACCATAGTACAATAATGTACAACCTTAGTACAATCAAGGATTGCAGTATAATACACCACGTGGAGATAAACAAGGAAACAAAGGAGGCTTCAGAGGAGTAGGTCATGGAGGAAGAGGCTTTGGAGGAGGTCGAGGACCAGTATTGTGCCATAACTATTAGAAACCTGGACACTATGCTAGAGATTGTCCACAACCACCTGCGACATGTATGTATTGTCGCGTAGCAGACCATGAAACATAAGACTGTCCCACACTTTTAACAAATATATAGGATAAGAGGAATCAGAACAACCAGAATATCCAATAGATTGTTGTAGAAAATAGAGAAGATGATGGGAAGAAGACTAACATAGTTACTAGAAATGGAACCAAGATAGAAGAAGATGCAACAAATAAGGATAAATATCATTACCAGTGGGTCAAGAAGAATAGAACGTCTGAACAAAAGTTTGACGGGCACAAAGAGAAAGAGATATTCAAAGAAGCTAGGTAGGAGATTCTGAAAGAAAACATTGTGTCTACTTCAGGAACAAAGTCTTCTTCATCTAGTTGATTTTATGATTGTTCTTTGTTTATGACCACCGTAGGGATTGTTTTATTTAATATCCTCCTAGACCTCAATTGAATCTCATTTAATGGAGCCGAGGTAATTACATAAGTTGGGAAGGTCTGCAATTCAATATTTTGTATAGGTTGAGTACGTCTATTATTATGGTTTGCAACGGGATATATAATAATTGGGGTAGGACAAGGAGGCTTTGGATTAAGTGGTGCTTTCATTTGTTATTTCTGGTTCAGATTCATGGGAAATTTAAGTTTTTGTTGTAGTTAAGGAGGTGGATATAGTGAAGTTGCATTAAATCCTAGAAAACATTGAGAGATGTTATAAGGATATTGTGGGTATGTAGGATAAGATGGTGTTTGTAATGGATGAAAAGGGGAATTTCCATAGGCATTTTCCCTCCATACCTATTTCCAAGGATGGCCTTTGGGTTTCTTAGGTTTCCACTAGAAATTAGGCATCAAAGGGACCCATTGTTGTTGTGGATATTGCATGGAGGGATCTAGGAACATGTTAGGGTTTTGTTTCCTCCATAGTATCCTAGGGGAATATGATGTGTCTTGGGGTTCTACTCCTTCCTTATAGATAGCCTAAAGTCCAAGAAATGAATGGAGCCTCTCGATAGGATTATCCCTCGTACAAATTCCACAAACTTCTATGACATTAAAAGGGCACTCATTCTGAGGATGTTTCTTCCTACATCGAGGATGGAAAATTGCCAAAACAAATTTTTCTTCCTCTTGTTTCCTTTTGATTTTGAGGGTATCCAATTGGGTGATGATTTTGTTTAGGATATATGTTTTGAATTTCTCTAGCATATTTCCTAGTTTCATTCTCGTGACACCTCTTGTGGTAGTGTTATAACTCTAATTTGCACCAGACATACTTACCTGACATCATACCATCCCATATGCCTTCTTTTCCAAGCTAGTACTAAACAACTCTTCTTAAAAAAAAACCTTTATAAAGGCCCATGTGCCCTGCTCCATTACTGCATGTGTGTACATGCTAGCTGCTCCAATATAGCACGTGTCTACCTACAAAAGCAAGGAAAAAAGGAAAGTTGATGATGGAACACACAACTTTGGGCAAGTTAACTAAACATTTCAACCATGCATGGCCAGTCATTCGACCAAATACCTAGCTCCTTCTAGCCTATAAAAGGAGTAAGGGTCCCATTTGAAAGGAGGAAAATCATAGTAAATAGACTATACCCAATTGAGCATTCCCCTTGTCCCAACCTTTAGCCATACTTATGCAAAGAGAAGTATAGAGAAAAGCAGTTGGAGGACAGTTGAAGAGGAGTCCGGGACCAGGTTTGTGGAGCAGTGGCCAACTTCATCATTGTAAATTAATTTAGTGAAGTTAACAATAAAGAAGTACTTTTCCCGTCCCACCATATGAGGTTTTCATTGTTTATTGCATGCATGTTGATTAAATCTCTAACCCATTAATCTTTATATCAAATGCATGTGGGGTACATTGTTTGTCTTTTGTGAATGCAGGTCAGCCTTGGGAGGAGAGTTGCAGTCAAAGAGAGACCAAGCGTGAAGAGGGATTGATATCAAACACCCGAAATAAGGTATGTTCACTTGATCTTCTTAACTACGTATTTACTTAAGAATAATGGGGATTAGGTTCGAGATGACGGTAAAAAGTAGGAATATTTAGGTCTTTTTTGCATGCATGATAAAACCCTAACTGCTAGTCCGTAGAGGGATTTCCCACTAACAACAGAATTGGTGACCATATTGGGAATCTCTAGGGTTTCTGGGAATATTTTTTCTTGGGTATTTTTAAAAATTGGTTTCATTCCTTGTTTTTAAAGTTTCTGTAAAAGTTTGAGCTAATAGAGATTTTGGTCTTCCATACTAGTTATCTTTGTTTATTTTCTTGACTGCATTTTTTTTATGAGACCCACAGAGGTACATGCGGCCTGTATAAGGTCTGCACACATGTACCTGCGCCCTACCTTCACACAGCCCATGTGTACACGCTAGCTAAGGAAGTGCCAGTCACGTGTATAATTTCATAAAATGTCTATTAGGGAGGCAGCCATCATCTCCCCTATTAGAAGTAATCCTTCTCAGGGGTTTTCTGGAACTCATTCTAGTCTTTGTTGTTTGCAATTTATAGCTTAGGTTCCACCTCAGATTGGTTTGTTCTATGAAATGTTTTTTGAATTGTTTTCTTTTTTCTGTCAAAGTGAGTCTCTGAGTCTTCAAAAGATTCTGGTCCTCAATACCAGTAGTCTCTTCCAGTTCCTGATTGTTTGTCTTTTAATTTTTTAGAGTTTTAGAAGTACACACGGCCTGCATAAGGTTTGCACACGCCCTGACTTTACACAACTCAAGTGCACACGTTGGCTGTTGAACTGTCATAAACATGCATGTTGAGAAAATTTTTGTTTAAGGAGAGGCAGTCATCCTTTTCTTTGTAAAGATTTTAACCCTCTCAGGTTTTTTGGTCTCTGTCATAGCAGTCAGTAGCTTAGGTTTGATCACATCAATAGCTTCCTTTTTCATTAAGAAGTTTCCTCAATTTTTTCCTTTCATAGGGTTTTTAGACAAGTGTGAGAGTCCTTTTTAATCTGCTTGTGTGTTATTTTTAGAGTGACTCTTTGCGATCTGCACTTAGGCCAGAAGTTTTCGTGGTCTTTACTTGTTGATATTTTTCCTTTTTCTTTGTGAGCATTCAAATAAAAAAATATTTTATTTCTTTGTTTGATTAAATAGTTGTTGGTTTGCATTAGTAACTAGGAAAAGTCTTTGCTTTCATAAGTTCTTGATGGTTTACTTAGACGATAAGTAGCTCGTAGTTGAGTGAAATCCTGTTTTGAGTTTGTTGTTCAAAGATCTTAGAAAATTTTATTTTGAAAAGTTGGTTAAAGAATTTAAAAGAGCAAATCTGAAGTTGTCAAGAAATGTTTTGTTTCCAGCTTTATGTTTATCTTTCTTTTCGTCTCTCAAAACATCACTAGTTTCACTTTCATAACATTTGACTTAAGACAAGCCATAAAAATTAACGCTAAATCTAAAATTAATTAGACTTTTTTATGTTTGTAGGGTCAACCAACTAGTTTAGGGTTAGGGCCTTGAATTAGGTTGGAGAGGAAATTATTCAAGGCCATTAAATCAAACATTGGAGTCTGAGCTAGGGAGTGTTAAAAGTCCACTATCATGAAATTTATTCGGGACCCCCCTCTAACACAAGGGATAAACATGAGGTCGCATGAGGAAAGGTAGCAGAGATAACCCCTCCAAAGCCGAACCAAGCGTAGTGGAGAACACATATAGAGGGCTTGTCTTGGGATTCCGTCGATTGCATTTGCCATGGATCTTCGTGGGTCTTGAATCCATTCGAGGTCCTCATTTGTCTTCCAAACCACTTTCTTTTGATACCCTTGACAGGTTTCAGGCTCGATACCCTTCTCATTGTGGTCTACCCGACTGTCGACTGTACCCTCCTGGTGACTGTTCGCGCACTGGCAACTTAATTTCCTAACGTTTTTAGAGACATACACAGATGACTGTGGGGGTATACCACGGTACCTAGGATAGACATCGGGCCACACTTTGTAGAGTATACCTGGAGGGTTCTTCCATGTTCGAGTTGCACTTGCACCAGTAATTTTCTCTAGTGTTGGTTGTTGTAACTATTCTTCCAACTAGTTTAGTGTTTGCTTGTTTTATCTTGTAGGGACATTTTTTCTAGAGTGTGTTTTTTTGAATGAATAAAATTCCCTAGTGTGTCTTTCATCTTCTCACACAGTGGAGGATCACGAGCTCCGCTGGTCATGAAGGCTTCTTGTCCTTCCACCGATTACATTAGAGCCACCCCCACCACCGCTAAGGCAAAAGCTAGACCAACAAGGGTCTTTTGAAGCGACCGGGTCACAGGAAACCACGCCTGACCAACCTCTATTGAGGGACCTTTCAAAACCTTTAAAGTGGACATTAATGGAAGCAAATTCTACCACTTCTTCTGGGAATTCCTTTATTCCCACTACGACTGTCACCACAGGGGGTGTTCCACCTCCTAACCCACCATCGCTAGTTCGATCCTCCATGGTCTCCACTGCCTCTACCTCGAGTAGTGGTTTGATCCCATCTTTGGTGATGGCCACTACTCCTTTCACACAGAGTGCGACAGGCCCTCCATTCTCATATGGGATGCCTAGCTCAGGTACAAGCCCTATACTATCCTACTCCACTTTGCATACTTTAGGTCTGGGGGAAGGGAGCTCTAACGCTCCTCTGCAAGGACCCATGGGGGGAACTTCAGCTCCCTTTAACGCTTTCCCTTATAGGGGAGGTCATATACCTCCTTCATACCCTTCTCTCAGTGGTACCCACTAGAAATCCGTCGGGCCAAACACACGCCATAGTTCACTTGGAGTAGGGAGTCAAGGACCACCTTATCATAGTATGTCAGTAGGGTCGACACCATTTTATTTGTTCAGTGATTTTTGTAACAATTTTTTCTCATCAGCCTCTTTCCCGACCGGAGGCAACCCCAGTTATGGCCAACCTAATCCTATGTAGGGTGCTATTCCTGCACAAGGGGAAAAACCAAGAACTTCTTCTGCATTAGGACCTTGGAATTCTTGGCAAGGATCAGTTCCCTCATCAGGAATGTTGATCTGGGGAAATTATTTTCACAAACAATGGAAACCTGGGCAAGGTAAAATACCTATGCCCATAGGATTGGCATGGGTCGACCCTTCCCAAATTCCTCCTAATGTAATGCACACCCAACCATCTATGTCCTATTTCAGGAATCAATCGATGATGTCTCCTCAAATGAAAAATCAATACGTTGTTCATGGCCATGGTTTTCACCAGAACCTCGGCCAACAACCCAACTTTTCCTGACAACCTGGTGCCAGTCAAACTCCAGGCCCTTTTTTCCATGGTTATCATCAACAAAAACCAAAACTACCTTTCTTGGCAACCTTACATTTTCCAGATTTGACAAGGTTGTTGAATGAACCCATCTGTCATGATCCACGTTGGCCCACTATGCCGACGAAATTGCCTTCGGGCATACCAAATTTCGAAGCCAATCCTAACAAAGATCCAGGGGATCATGTAACCACCTTCCATCTTTGGTTCTCATCTAATTCATTGAAAGACGACTCCATACAATTGTGATTGTTTCAATGCACTCTCATTGGGAGTGTTGCAAAATGGTACATCGAGCTTGACCGCTCGAGATATTCTTCCTTCGGAAAATTGGTAATGGCATTCCTAAACCATTTCCAATTACCTGTGAGATACGACACCAAAACAAAATTGTTGTCCAATTTCGAAAAGACAAAAGTGGACCATATCTATGATCACATCCAAGAATGGATATGCCGGAAGAGCTTGATTAAGGTACCAGTACCACCGACATTCCTTCTTGAGTGGTTCCTTAAGTCTTTGATCCCCCAACTATCCAAAGACGTTACAATGTCGGGAATGTTTTATGAAGAAGGTGCCATCATGAAATCTCAACAGCTTGAGCTCATTTATTCTCATTTGGTTTACTATACGATATTTTTCTGGATGCACCATGATCCATAATTGATAATACAAGATAGAGAGATGGACCACATGCCGATAGTATTGTAGGTTCAGCACAAACTAATCCCATTGAACAACTGATAAAACAATTGCAACAATTATCTATACAACACACAACGGCCAGCCAAACTACTGTTTTGGCTGCCCCACCTACCAAAACATCGAATGTACATAGTGTGCAATCAACAAATCCGAAGGCCACCCAGTAGCCTGATGGAAAGAAAAAACAACGTAAGAAGGATAAGGGGGATAAGAAACCCACTAATAATGCTAGCGGGGGCAACACTGAGAAATGGAAGGTGAAATATCCATGTAACCTATGCGCGGAAGACCACTCGACCCACCAATGCCCTCGGTTTGCAGAGGCCCAAAAGTTTGTTTCACAGTAGAAGCTTGTTGTGTTAACGAATCCATTCCAACATGGGAAAAACCTAAGCCAAGCCTCTACAAGTGTGGAAGGGGGAATTTAAGGACCCCCTCCATCTTCGAACAATCCTGCATCTGCAAATGTGTATATGATGAAAGGTGATTCTTTTATATCGACTAGAGAACATGAATACAGTAAGCCAAGCACCTCTGAGACAGGAAAAGAAGCTGAAATCCCATCTTTTCCTCTCTAGATCAAGAAGACATTGGGAAAAACAATGATACACATCCCAAAAGGTGTATTCAAGAAAGCTTCTTACAACCCAAATGCAAGGGCCACCCAGAACTATTTTATGGTGGAGGATTTATCTCAAACCCCTTGTGCGATATCTGCTTTGGAGGTCCTTCAGAGCTGCCCTTCCTAGAGGAAAGCTTTGTTAGCCACCTTAGGATCTTCCGAGACTTGTAATCCGGGTACAATCATGCTGGATATAATCGAATTAAAACCTCATATCCATTACCACGTAGCATTTCAGATAGTAGTGGCTTACCCCATGAAAACGTTTACTCGAAACATTTTCCACACGGTGGTTGATGAGGGTGCCTCGACATGCGTCATTTCATTGGCATGTTGGAAGGCCATTGGCCAACCCGTTTTGTCTCCGTCACCTACTCTTCTTACCTCTTTCGATAGTCATTCGTTCTGACCACATGGCATCATCCCCTATTTCCCCGTGCAGTTAGGAGGGAAGACCATTTGCGTCGAGGTAGAAGTAGTCGACGCATCCCTTGACTACAATCTCTTGTTAGGTAGGAATTGGAGCTATTCCATGCAAGCAGTGGTTGCTACAATTTTCTGGGTCTTGTTGTTTCCACATGAGGGTTGGATCATGACCATTGATCAATTGTCCTTCTCCATACCTGAGCCTTCATTGGGGGCATCTGCGGTCCCAATGATTGACAATCCCCAATGGGGCATCATCAACATAGGGGTTGGTTTGTGCCCATATTTGATGGTTACTTTCGATTACCCGCCTCCTCAAGGCGATGTTAAGTTCGTATTAGACCACCAAAAGGTTGAGATTTTCCAAGTTTCATTGTTTCGCACGACTTACTTCAATGATCTGTGGATTATTCCTTCCCCATCAACAACTATGGAAGGGACAGGGCACCATGGTATGTCCATGCCCTTGTTTGCGGCATAAGCAGCGTACTCTTTGGTCCAGCCAGTTTCAACCGACACTGATATGACTCTGGAACAAGAGTTAGATCTGATCCCAGAGCCTATTTGGGCTCACGGTTCCCTCGCTAGTACTAATTCATTAGACTTAGTCTTTCCCTCAAATGAATAAATCATTGAAGCAATGACTAGTCCGGACAAACCCTAGGACAATCTCCATCACAGATCATACTTCCTCCCAAAGTTAAGCAGAATCGAAGCAGGGGAATTCACCTTGACTATGACTAGAGATAGGTCTTGTCCTATCAATACCTTAGCTACACATGAGGTTTATGTCAAGGGTAATATGGAAACTATTGCTGAAACTATACCGATTAATATCTCCATAACCCCTGGCATCGTGGAGAATGTTTTCGTCAGAGCTAATTGTTCCCCCGAAGAGATTCAAATTTACACAGACTTATTTAAAGAATTTCACGATATTTTTTCCTGGTCTTATGAGGAAATGCTAGGCATTGATCCAAAAATAGTCGAACATGAGATCACAACTTATCCAGATGCCAATCCAGTTCGGTAGAAGCTTCATCCTGTTAATCCTAGGAAAGCAGCAGTTATTAAGGTGGAAGTAGAGAAATTTTTCAAAGAAGGTTTTATCTATCCTGTCCATTTGACCCAATGGGTGTCAAATCCTGTGTCGATCAACAAGAAACAAGGAATTATTCACGTATGTACGGAATTCCATGATTTGAACAAAGCCTATACAAAAGATAATTTTCCCACACCATTCATTGACCAGATAGTTGATGAATGCGCTAGTTGCGAGGATTTTTCTTTCATGGATGGTTTTTTGGGATATAATCAGATACAGATCAAACCTAAGGACCAACATAAAACAAATTTCATCTATCCATGAGGTACATTTGCCTATCATAAGATGCCTTTTGGTCTCAAAAATGCTGGAGCTACCTTCCAACGGGCCATGTCTTTTGCTTTCCATGATCTCAAGCATATAGTTGAAGCCTATTTATATGATTTATCATCACGATATCACAAGAGAACGGATCATCCCACACACCTCCGACTTATCTGTGAGCGATGTCGCTACTTCTAGATTCTCTTGAATACAAACAAGTGCATATTTTTCATAACATCAGGGCATTTTTTAGGTTTCATAGTGTCAACAACAGGGATCATGGTCGATCCTCTCAAGGTTGTGGCAATAGTTCAGTTGCCTCCCCCACGCACAATCCTTCAACTTGAGAGTCTACAAGGAAAGGAAATTTTTTTGAGGTGTTTCATCGCCAACTATGCCGAGATCACAAAGGGATTTATGCGCTTATTGAAGAAAAACATTCCTTTTCATTGGGACGATGTCACTCAACACTCCTTCGAAGAGTTGAAACATGCCCTCACAACTGCCCCTCTGCTTCGGCCACCCAATTATAACAAAGATTTATTATTATTCTTGGATGCAACAAAGTCAACCATCAGCATGGTCTTAGTTCAGGAAGATGATTTTCTCTTAGAATATGTGATCTATTACCTGAGTCGAGGCCTCATTAGACTGGAACTCAATTATTCTCATATCGAAAAACTTGCATTGGCAGCAGTCCATGCTGTCCAACAATTCCTTCATTACATTCTATTTTGCAAGACCACCGTCATTATCGTTGTGAATCTGCTTCAATACGTGTTGACACAACAAGTAATCGGCATAAATATTAGTAGATGGATAGTCATCCTCCAAGAGTTTGACTTAGATTTCATTTCGGCGAAATCCAAAAAGTCACTGGTCTTCGCAGAACTTATCTAGAAACTTTCGGTCGAGTCAGGTGCTGTTATGCCCGAAGAATCACCTATTCGAGGAGATATTTTCCTAATAGCATCTTCATACCCCTGGTATGGATATATTCTTGTCTATATCCATACTTTAAAGTGCCACGCCTCTGCTTCTCATGATGAACATCGTCGTATACGTCATCAGGCCAAGAATTATCTCATCCTTGAGGACACTCTCTATCATAGAGGTGTAGATTGCGTTCTTCACCGATGCCTCACTCATGAAGAAGCATAAATCGTGCTTAACGATTTCCATATTGAAGCATGTGGCGGTCATTTTTCTGGGTTGGAAACAACCCAAAATATTTTACAAGCGGGTTACTTTTGGCCGACACTAATCAAAGATTGTATTGAATCGGTCAAGAAGTGCCACCCATGTCAGATCTTCTCTCATAATATGAAGGCACATCCCGCTCCCATGTTTCCTGTCATCACAGTTGGTCCCTTCACCAAGTGGGGAATTAATTACACTACATGCATGATGCAACTCTCCTTTAGCAAGGGGGCATCATTATCTCATTGTAGATGTAGATTACTTCACGAAGTGGGTTGAAGCTATGCCAACATTTAAATATGATGGAGAGATTGCAACTCTCTTTTTGTTCAACCAGATAATCGCAAGGTTCAGAGTCTTGAGAGATATTGTCACTGACCATGGAAGTAACTTTCAGAACCAAATGATGACCAAATTAACGTCAAATATTGGGTTGTGGTAAGAACATTCGTCACCCTACTACCTGCAAGCGAATGGTCAGGTAGAAGCTGTAAATAAATCTCTTAAGACCATCCTACAACGAATGATAAATTTGGCCAAGGAAAATTGGCATTTAATGTTATACTCAACATTATGGGCTTACCGAACGTCTGTTAAGACTGCAACCGGTTTCTCACCTTTTCAACTCATTTATGGGCTGGAAGCAGTCTTGCCTATAAAATGTCATATCCCGTCCCTAAAGTTGGCAGTACAGTTACTGCCAGACACTTCTCCACTTGAAGAGAGGTTATTATACCTTGAGCGGCTCAATGAGCAACGTCGTGATGCGGCCCTAGCCAAAAAGGCTTACAAACAAAAATTCAAGTGTTAGTATGATCGGTTCGTTCATCCTCGGATTTTCTCTAAAAGTGACCTTGCCCTGGTCTATGACTAGGATAAGGACTCCCTAGGGGTAGGAAAATTCAAGCCCATGTGGTTCAGATCTTTCATTGTAAAAGAGATTCTAAAAAAGGGCGCTTATCGTCTAGTAGACTTTGAGGGAAATGCTTTGGCAGAGCCTAGAAATGGGCTCTAGTCGCAAGAAGTATTACTCATAGTTAGGTCACCTTGGGTAACTTTTTGTAACATATGTATAGTCTTTGTACTATTACTTTCTGGTTTCTCTTTTTTTTATGGACGTGTCATTTTTATGTTATCTTTTGTCACTGTGGTACATGTCGAGTGAATCAGAGGTGTCCATTGGGTACACAGACGATGCTAGCCAACACACTTGGAGGCTTGCCTCCGCAACTTGGGTAATTTTTACACTTCAGGGCCAGTTATTATCTTCAAGAGGTATATGTTTAGGCGACACCACAAACAATGTCACTGAATACAACACAATTATTGAGTTTATTTGTGACGCCCTATCATTTGGTATTTCTCATCTCCAGGTATATTTAGATGCTCAACTGGTTGTGTCTCAGTTCAATAGAGTCTACCGTGTTCATGATCCTACTTTACACCAATGATTCCTTAGGGTACGTCTCTTAGAACGAAGCTTTGATTATATTACATATTTTCATGTTCCTAGGAGATTAAACCAAGTTCAAGAGGGTTAACCCTTTCTTTTTTTAGTTGTTTCCATTAAATAAAGGGTCCATGCAGGTTGTAATGATGACAGGCAAGTGTACACGCATGCAGTTTTTCCTTTGTCTGAGTGTACACGCGGGCTGTCATAGGACAACCCGCATGAACCTAGGGTCGACCTTTTGAGGGTCGACGCCCCCACCAAAAAAATGAAACTAAATGCACAAAGAAATATTTAAATTGCAAGAGGAGAGAGTTTATACTTACTTGGTCCAAGCAAATGGTTGTTTCATCCACCGAAGCTCTCGAAATCAATTCTTTTCACAAAGGGGAAGTTTTGGCTTTTAGTCAATTCCTGAATTAACAATGGTGATAATGAGCTGCCAGCTTCTATTTATAGAGGTTTTGGGCCCTTTTTTGTCAATTTTCAGATCCTTTTGTCATCTTTTCTAAACTAAAAATCATTTAATATGGTTCAAGAGTTTTTCTTTGGATGATCACGAGAAGTATTACTTTGGGTATTTGGAAAAAAAATTGAGTTGAGGTGTTTTGACGGTCCTTTGGTAAAAATTCATTTTCTCTGAATCGTTGCATTTAAGTCAGGATTCCACCTCCACTTTCTTCCTCTCGTTGTCTTTTTCTCTTTTCCATAGGATCGATCCCACCGAGTTGCGACACGGAACCCTCTGTACTGCTTTAGAGGTTTCATAATTTGGTGGTAGAGCCAAGTCTAAAATGGATGCCCTAGGTAGATCCTGGTTGCATGATGGTGTCCATGTTGTCACTAACGAATATAGGCTCGGGAGTCCTTTTTAGCTTTTCTCTGATTACGAGTTTGAGTCTCATTTTCATGATTCCTTATCACTCTTGACCTCACCCTCGGGACTCCCCAAAACATAACGGGTCTTCTTTTAAGCCCTTTTTAAACCCTCTAAACATGAAAATATTATCGAGCGATCTTGTGGCCTTTCACGCTCTCTAAACTAGAATTTGAAGTCACGTCTGTCTGGCGGTAGTTTAACCCTTTTTTGGTCTAGACGGTCAACTATACGAATAGTGGTATACTCTAGAGGCCTCAGATCTCTAGAATAGTATTCTCATGTATAATTTTAACCCTTTTTCGAGCCCGAGGGACTAAATTTATGAAAAAGGAACCCCCACAGAGTCCATAGTTAAGCTCTTTTCAGACTCCCTACAATCGAAAAGATCGTCGAGTGACCTTATTCTTTCACACTCATTAAAATGGTCCAGAAGAACATTCCTGACGAAGTCCATAGATAATATTTTTTCAGACTCCTTAAAAATGAAAAAATGGCCGAGTGATCTTGTCTTTATCACACTCGTTAAAATGGTTTTGAATAGACATCTTGTCGGTGCTAGTTTACCCCTTTTTCGAACTGATTATACTTCCTTCAAAAAATGTACCCCATTGGAGTCTCCTTTTACGTTTTTCGGACTCTCTAAATATGAAAAACCATCGAGCTTACCTTCTCTGGGCTCATTAAACTTACATTGAAGGACGTTACAATTGTGTGTTTTGTTAACTATGTTTGCATACATGCGTCTTTGGTCTAATTTCAGCTCCATGTTGCTCTAAACTAAATGATTTGAAGCATGCCTTATACACAAGCTCTGTAGCACTTTGCCTCTACGTCTTGACACCTTTGGCCCCAGGAGGGATTTTTCCCGAGTGTCCTTGCTTTGAAAACCAGTCTTGTCTTTGCGCCTCGAACTCGTATGTTTGCGACACTCATTCCTCCTTTGTAATGTAACATTCTTTTATTCTTTTTCCAAAATTATTGAAAAAGACAAAAAAAATCAAATATACCCCAAAAAGAGGAAGGGAAAAGTATTTTCTTTGTATTGGCATCATAATGATTCTCCCTTGGATAAAGCAAATCCTTCCATTTGTTCGTCAAGCCCTGGGATTTAATATGAACTTAGGAAGTTGTTCCCACTACATTGAGTTGTGTCCTCCTCCATTTGGTTATTTTTCCATACATATGGAGAGTTTGCGTTGCCTCCTGCCTCGTGAACTTATGTTAATGCCATGCTGCCTGAGTCTCATCATTTTTCATGTTGTTGTCCAAGGGAATTTTTTCCAAGCCTAAGTCGGCCCCTCTGCAGTTTGTCTCTTTCCCCCATGCTCTTTCATCCCGAAAGTCCAATCAAGTCTTTGTTCAAAATCAATGAAGCCTCCAGTCTGATCATCAAGATTCTCTAGTCCATGACCGACGATTCGTCGAAGACCTCTGGGTAGTGAAGTCATACACTCATATTACACTCCTACCCAAGTTTTGAAGATTTTGAAGTTGTTTCTCGAGCTATAAAGAACTCATATCTAGCCATCGACCCTTATCAGCTTCAAGAACATGGATATTATACATGTATATATTTTTGATTTTGAGATGTAGATCCGTTGTGTATTGCTCATAGCTACACTTTATATAGTTATATGACATGGATCTAAAGTGTATTTGTTTGGTAGCCATGATTTTATTTCATCCTGAGCATGTGTATGCCCGCCTTGTTGAGACAAATGTTATTTTGCAGATGGCACCTCCTTATTTTTGTTCCTTGGGCTCACCGTTTTGGTACGTTGATAAAGATTGGTAATGTATTTCGGCCATCAGATGTTCTTCTGACCTCACACATTAGGGTGCCACCGATGTTCTTTTCCTCGACCACATTAGGGGGCATCTATCATAAATCTAATTCACTTTTGTAGACATACTTTACCCATTATCGCCATCCCCATATGCCTTCTTTTGCCGCTTTTCAAGATTGAAAAATCCTTCTTAAAACCCTTTATAAAGCAATGCGCTCCATCTACCCCCGTTGTTGGAAGATTGGTTGTCATTGATGTCAACCCTAGTCATGGGTTTTGACCACAAGATTGATGAAGGTATTTGACATGAAGGAAAATGCACATGCGATACAACACCCATGGATGGATAGTATACATCATGTTGTTTCCAGTGGTATGTATAACGTCACATGATTCCTAATGGTTTATGAGAAATGAATTTTTGAATATGACAAAGTGAATTGAAGAAGGAAGCGTTACAGAGTCTCTATAGAGGTAATAAGAAGAAAAGAATTACAAAATAATAAAGTGTCAGTCGGCCCCTAATGTTAAAAGGAAGTGACATAAATGGTATAAATAAACATCATTATACATTCATTTGAATATACGTCAAATTTCATAGGTAATAAGAAGAAAAAGAAGGCCGGATTTCAAGGAGGATGGCATTTTGGCGATGTGTTCTAAGGTATGTTATATTCCAGGTCATCTTACCATTTTACTATAAATTTCTTTTCTAGAACGATTCAGGATGGTCAAATTGCTATGGTATTGAGACGACATATCAAGGTACCGGGTAAAATTTCATCTCTTTGATTCACTATAATTATGAAGATACACTCGGTGGAAGATAGAGTTTTTGAATAATTCCCGACTAGACAATGTTCGTGTATTCCGATAAACTCAATAAGCCACAACATCTTCATAAGAATACAAATGAAGTGGGACCACTTCCATTGGAAAGAGTACCTACTCTATTTCTTTTGTGTGCCGCCCAGAATCGCATGTTAAAGAAGCGAGTGTAAGCATGATGCGCCGTTGGTATTCTCAATAGACTTAATTGAACAGCATACCATTCTTTCATAATCTCTCTTTGGGAGGATTCAAGGAGGAAATTTGACTCCATTTTCATGACTGGCTATTGAGTAATATTATATATATGATCATATTACTCCAAGAATTGAAGAATTTCCAAAATTGAAGAAGTCTTAGGAAGCATTATCGTTCTATGTGATGATTGGTTGATGGTGATGATTAATGTAAAAGTTTTATTATCTCATATTCTTGGGTGGAAGGATAAGCAAGGATGGAGAGTTCAACTCTCTCTCTTGATATTGAGGATTGTATATTCCTTGGAGTTTGGTCCTCCCTTTACATTTGAAGTTGTAGCTACCTTTGGAAGTCATTACTTCCCTTGAACAATAACTATTGATTATTTCTCATATATTGTGAATGGTGTATTGGTGTAGCTCTTATACTATTGTTCATTGCTCATTAGATATAGTTGAATGGTTTAAGAATAAGTTGAAAAAGGTTTTAAATTTTACTTGATACTGATTCACCCCCCTCTCGGTATCAACAACTGGTATCAGAGCAGGTTACCTTCAGTACAATTTAACCACTGGAAGGAAGATCTTAAGAAGAAATGGAAGACAAAATTCCAAATGGGATTCCACCATTTGATGGAAGAAATTTTGAATACTAGAGTAATAGAATGGAAACTTACTTGAAATCTCTTGGGGCAGATGTTTGGTTCTCAGTTTCTTCAGGATACAATGCTTTGAAGAAACCAAAGACTACAGCTCAGAAGGAAGAAAAAAGGAACAACAAATTGGCAATAGATACCATCCTGGATGGATTCACAAATTCAGTGAAATCCAAGGTAGGATCATGTGCATCATCAAAAGATATCTGGGACAAGCTACAAGACCTTTATGTAAGGGAAGATGTAGAAGAAGAAGAAGAAGAAGAAGTTGAAGCAAATTACAACATCTCAGATTTCAAAGAAGAAAATAGAGGTCAGTTCTTTTTCTTTAATTGTGAAGGAGTAGGTCATGTTGAATTTGAGTGTCCTCATCCAAGGATTGAAAGAAATGACACTGAAGAAGAAAATTCCAATGAAGAAAAAGAAAATCATGAAGAAAAAATTATTCAACAAGAAGATGAGAGTCTTAAAAAATTGAAGCATGTTGAGATTGAAAATAGCAAGCTCAAAGACACACAAAGAAAACTAAGAAGTGAATTGGTTAGTTGTGAAAATATAGTTGTAATATTGAAGAAACAAATAGAAGACTTTGAGAAACTAAGAAAAGAAACCATTTCCTTGAAAACTCTACTCGAAGAAGAAAGAAGAATAGGATAAGTAAGGAATGTCCAAATGAAGAAGAAAGAAGAAGATTGTGAGAAACTTGAACAAGAAGTTGTCTCATTGAGGAATAGCTTAAGAAAATCTCAAGTGCCAAAATAATTAACACATCTTGGATGCATGGGTGAAACTTCATACAAAGAAGATGAAAATACCAACTAGAAGGTTGAAGAAAGAGCTACACAGACAATTGATGAGAAGTGGACCAGGATACCAGAAAGAAGGAATGATTACAAAAGAGATGAATATCCAAGAAGACCTCCTACCTTCAGGAATCAAAGAAGCTTCAATCAGTATGAAGGAAACTACAGAAGAGTAGATCATGAACCAAGATGGACTACATCACAAAGAAGGTCACTTACTCCCAGGTATGAAAATTTATTTCTTGGTCATTGTTATACTTGCAAAAATTTTGGACAAAAGTCAATTAATTGCAGAATCAATGAAAGGAACAAATACGCAAGAAACATGAATGGTGTAAATAGAAGATATGGAAATAATCATGGATTTGTCAACAGAAGTTATAATTCATTTCCCCATTGATGGAAAAAAATATTGCATGCTACAAATGTAATTATCTTGGTCACAAAGCATGAGATTGCAAATATATGAATGAAGATGTCCCTATGCCAACCACAGTATGGAGAAGGAAAGAGATTCCAAACAATGAAGATTGTTGAATAGCATTGACCGCTGAAAAATGTAAAGAATAATATGAATGGTACATAGACAGTGGATTTTCTTCACACATGACCGTGGATCAAGACAAATTCATCAGCTTGAAGAGAAAGGGTGGCAATGTTGCATTTGGAGATGACTGATCTGCCAAAATACTTGGAGAAGGTGTAGTAGAGATTGGAAGCAAAAATGTAAAAGCAAAGAATGTTCTATTGGTTGAAGACTTGAATCATAATCTACTTAGTGTTAGTAAAATGTGTGATCAAGGATAAACTCTTACGTTTGGTTCCTAAAAATGAAAAATCAGATAAAATAACTCAGGAAGATTGGTTGCAACTGCAACAAGAAGACTGAACAACATATACATCCTAGACATGAATAAGAGAGAGAAGACAGAAGCCACACAAAAGGATTCCAAGGAAGAAAAAATCCCAAAGACCAAAAACAAGGATGAAGTATTATTTAGTGCCTCATGTTTAGGGGGAGAAGCCCCAAAGAAGAAGGTTACCTTTTGCCATTAAACTCAAGGGGAGAAGCCATACCCTTTTCCATTGATGTCAAAGGGGGAGATAAATTGGGATCATGATTATAGGGGGAGCATGAGTTTTTCCATCAATGACAAGGGGGATATTGTTAGAAGATTGGTTGTTGTCATTGATGTCAACCCTAGTCATGGGTTTTGGACCACAAGATTGATGAAGGTATTTGGACATGAAGGAAAATGCACATGAAGATACAACACCCATGGATGGATAGTATACATTATTTTTTTTCCAGTGGTATGTGGCATGTCACGTTGATCCTCATGGTTGAGGAAAAATGAATTTTTGAAGATGACAAAGTGAATTGAAGAAGGAAGTACATGTAGGCCCTAAAGATAATTAAAGAAAAGAATTACAAAATAAGAAAGTGTCAGGTCGGCCCTAATGTTAAGAGGAAGTGACATAAATGGTATAAATAAACATCATTATACATTCATTTGATACAATTCAAATTTCAGAGGTAATAAGAAGAAAAGAAGGCCAGATTTTAAGGGAGGATGAAGTCTTTTGGTGATGTGTTCTAAGGTATGTTATTTTCAGGTCATCTTACCATTTTTTCTATAACTTGTTTTCTAAAACGATTCAGATGGTGAAATCGATATGGTATTGAGAAGACATATCAAGGTACCTCTGGTAAAAATTTCAGATCTTGATTCACTATAATTATGAATATACCCTCTATGGAATATAGGGTTTGTGACCAGTCCTGAAGCTAGTCAATAAACAGGTGTTTCGGATAAAAATATCATAACATCTTCATAAGAATCCAAATGAAGTGGGACCACTACCATTGGAAAGAGTACAGATTTTAGGTTCTTTTGTGTGAGTTTCAGAATCAGATGTTAAATATTTCATGCGGGACATGATGTACAAGTTGGATCTTCTGAATAGACTAGAATTGAATAAAGTTTACCATTCTTTCTATAACCTCTTTTTGGGTAGGATTCAAGCAGTGAAAATTGGAGGGGTTTCAGAGAATCCATTGAGTAATATTATCTACAAGATCAAAGTACTCCAAGAATTGAAGTATTTCATAAATTGAAGAAGTCTCAGGAAGCATTATCAGGTTCTATGTGATGATTGGTTGATGGTGATGATTTAATGTAAAGTTTTATTATCTCTCATATATTCTTGGGTGGAAGGAAGGGGCAAGGATGGATAGTTCAGCTCTCTCCTAATATTGGAGGATTGTATCTTCCTCTTGGATTTTTATCCCTCCCTTTACATTTGGAAGTTGTAGCTACCTTTGGAAGTCATTACTTCCCTTGAAAAATAACTATTGATTATTTCTCATATATTGTGCATGGTGTATTATGGTGTATTGGTGTAACTCTTATACTATTGTTCATTGCTCATTGGATATAGTTGAATGGTTTAAGCATAAGTTGAAAAAGGTTTTAAATTGTACTTGATACTGATTCACCCCCCTCTCAGTATCAACACCTGCTCCATTATTGCACGTGTGTACATGCTAGCTACTCCAATAAATCCCGCATGTACCTATAAAAGCATGGAAAAAGGAAAGTTGTTGATGGAACACACAACTTTGGGCAAGTTAACTAAACCTTTTGGCCATGCATGGTCGTTCATTCGACCAAACACCTAGCTCCTTCTAGCCTATAAAAGAAGGAGTAAGGGTCCCATTTGAAAGGAAGAAAATCATAGTAAAGAGACTATACCCAATTGATAATTCCCCTTGTCCCAACCTTTAGCCATCCTTATGCAAAGAGAAGTATAGAGAAAATCAGTTGGAAGATAGTTGAAGAGGATCCCGGGACCAGGTTCATGGAGCAGTGACCGACTTCATCATTGTAAGTTTCTTTAGTGAAGTTGATAATAAATAAGTACTTTTTCCATCCCACCATACGAGGTTTTCATTGTTTATTGCATACATGTTGATTAAATCTCTAACCCATTAATTTGTAGATCAAATGCATGTGGAGTTCATTTTTTGTCTTTTGTGAATGCAGGTTAGTCTTAGGAGGAGAGTTGCAGTCAAAGAGCGACCAAGTGTGAAGAGGGGTCGATATCAAATTCCCGAATAAGGTATGTTCACTTGATCTTCTTAACTACGTATTTGCTTAAGAATAATGGGGATTAGGTCCGGGATGACGGTAAAAAGTAGGAATATTTAGTTCTTTTATGAATGCATGATAAAACCCTAAGTGCTAGTCCATAGAGGGATTCCCCACTCACAACAGGTAGGTTTGGCAATTCTGGTTACAGGGTCTCTTAAGCTTTTCCCAGTTTTGCTTGACTACGGTAGTACTTTTTACAATACTCGGAAATCTCAAAAAAAAAAATTGGTACACATCCCCAAAGCTCATGAGGTTTAGAAATTCTATACAGTCATCCCTTACACCTTTAAAAAAAATGTCCTAATTGTGGTTGTGTCAAGGGAAAATTGTTTGGTCTTTTGGTAGTTATAGAGGAAACTTTCCAGATAATCCTACAGGATTTCCTCCTCATATTGTTTCATTTTTAATATGTCATTCCTAGCATATTTGTTTCTACAATAATCCCAATACTTCTGGAGAAACTTTTCCTTCATGTCATCTCAGGAAAAAATACTATGTTCCCCTAAACTCATGAACCATCTTAGTGTTGAGTATTTTAGTGTTGCTGGAAATAGTTTTAATTTTTTAGAATTGTCTCTATAATTATAAATTCTACATAATATGTCAAACTAAAATAGAAATGAATCAGGTTCTTTTGATGAAATACCGTTAAAATGAGGCAGTGATGATAACATAATATTTTTCATGGTAACATTTTTGGTAATGTCCAGTATCGAGAATCCAAATGTATTTGTCTCATTATTTTCATTCCTTTCTTCATCTGCCATATTTCCGAACAAAAAATTATAGGCTATAGGAGTAGGGGATGTTTCCCCACTAGGTGATAGTTCAACCACTAGATTAGTCGAGATATTTAAATCTTCCAATACTTTGTGTACTGGTCCAACTGCATATTCAACCTCTTCTACCACTACCTTTGTTTCCTTTCCAACTCCTTCTTCTGATTGAGTCGCCACTGCTTCTCCTGCTACTTGTTGTGATATGTTTTCAAATTGCACAATAGCTTCAACTTTAGGGTCTTTTACTGCAGTCTCAATTGTTGCAACTAAACATTTTCCTCTAAAAATGCTTCCTGCATAGAAATTAGAAGAATTAGTGGGAGGGGTTTTTCTTGGACCATATACATTTTCTAGAATGTTTTATTCAATAAATATTCCTTTACTATCTCTAAGTCTACTAATAAAAAGGACTAACACAAAATCTATCTAACAAAAGGAAAAGGACAACCTAACTCTGGAGCAACCCCACCAAAGTGGATGTGAAAGTTTTTACCTCTCATATTATTTCCTTCTCTCCGCCCTTAGGTCATCCTTAAAACCAATACAAAACCATCAAAACAATCTAATTCAAACAACACCTATTACCTTTTACAACTCCCCTGCAATGACGCCAAAATGTTGGTGCAATTATATGTTTAATATATATAACCAAGAATTAATTTATCTACTAGAATTTGTAATCAATAGATTTGTTACATTGTATGTGCCAGAACAAGTATTATAACTATGATCAGTTGGTATAGTAGGAATTAAACCAATAATAAATTCAGACTCTATTTTAATCAAACACTAAGTCTAATTTGCAAGACTCAAAAGTAATACTTCTTCCACAATGAAGCTGAAATATTTCTATCATATTCCTCACACAATATACAGGACTTGAATATCATTAGTTAACAAAGAGATCGATCAAATAACATGCAATCTGGAAATTATTATGCCTCAAATAAATAGTATAGGAAACATGATTTGTGTCAAAGATTTCCATTTACTCTCTCATGAAATAGAAAAGATGGAGTCCTGACTTGTCCCTATAATGACACACTTAGACATTAAATCTCAAGCAATTTTTATCTACTTCTTCACACACTTTTGAAAAACTAATTAATGCTAATTACAAAATAAAAATCCAATACATGGCGTGAAATGTTGGAAAACTACTATGTTTCTACATAGGAAGCAAAAATATGATCAAGACCTTCCATTTGCTGGTTCATGTAATACAAAATATGGAACCTTGATCCGCTCTTGGATCAAGTTTGAGGTGGTAAAATTTGGATTTTCAGAAATCTGACAGCACCAACTTACTCACCTCAGCCCAGTGCAGCTATCCCCTGTATCATAATTTCAAAATTTGAAGTTTGAAAAATTAGGGTTTCCTCATAAAACCCTAAGTTGTAGTTGCAGTTGGAGCTTCAGAATCAGTTGCAGTTGCAGTATCAGTTGAAGTATCAGTTTTTGTACCAGTTGTAGTCACCCTTGAAGTCTTTTAAGAAGTTGGTAAATATTTTTGCTGATACCAGATGGTGCCACTACCTACAAATTCTATCAGAGGTATGTACTCACATATGTTTAAATTGTTAAGATTTAAAGGGTATTTGCAGGAGAAGGGATATCTTGTCATAGATCCATAAGGATCTCAAGATCCAACACAATCAGAAGAATAATGCAACCCAGGTTTGATTATTCTAACATGCATCTATTTGTTATGACATTTATTTTATCTAGGTTGCATGTTGAAGCTATGACCATAATACTAACCTTTGGTCAAAATTAAAGTCAAGATATTAGATGGATTAAAGTTGAGATCATAGAGTTTGTTCTCTAACCCAACCTTCTATCAAGATAGAATATTGTCCTAGTACAAAAGACAGGTTTAAGAAAGCACTTGTTATCTTGAGTGAAGGAGACTTGGAAGAAAATCAACACACTGAAAGTGAAGACTCTGCAAGGTTTGATTGTTGTAATTGTCATTCCTCTAACTTATATTTATAAATTTTTCTACATGACAAATAGGTGTTGTAGTTGTGATAACAATCCTTAAAACTATTTTGATTATAGAGATGTACTCATTATTCTCCTTTAGGAGATATTCTTGTTTTGGTTCCTCTTGTTTTCTTGTTCCAGACAAGTCAAGAACAAAGGAAGATGATTATCCTTCAGAGGGAGTCACATTGACTCAGAGGGAGTCAAAACTATTTGAGAAAGAGGAAGAATAGAACCATCCATGAGACAATCAATGAAATAATGCATGATCAAAATATTTCTATGAGTTCATGGGTAGACGCATGCATGACGCAATATATGTTCAGAACAAGAGTCTTCACCAGAATAGAATAATTCACCAGAGTGAAGCCTGATATTGAATACTTAAGGTTATTTGGGTGCCCAGTGTATCTTCATGTACCCAAAGAGAAGGAGTCCAATCTAGATCCTTTAGAAAGAAAGGATACGGTGAATCTTCAAAGGCATTCCAGATTGACATCCCTGTTCAGAGATAGATTGAGCCAAGTAGAAAAGTTGTCCTTGAAGAAGATATGGTCTTTCAAAGATCCAGAGAATCTTAGATGGAGATTGACAGTAAGACTATACCTTCTCCCCCTTCAGGAGTTCAGAGGGAGAAAGGAATTATTCCAGTTGATCCAGTTTCTCCAGTTGATATGCTCAGTGATATTGCAGCAAGGCATAAAATGCCTACCTAGAATCACTATGCAAGAGGCAGAAAAGAATAAAATCTTATCAAGGCACCTTCTGAGAAAGTAAAAGAGTTTTTCAAAGCTATCCTCTAGTCATGAGACACTTCATTGATGATAAGACTCCATGTCTTAGAAAATAAACAAGAGAACCAATATGGCCAAATTCCATAACAGAAGAGTACCAATACACTTTAATAGGATGGTGCATTAGATATTATTCAGGGACTAGAAAGAGAAACCTATGGTAAAGCATGTTGTTGGGTATATGCTATATTCTCTGCATGTGTGTGTGTGTGTGGGCGCGTCAGGTTCAACAACTGCGTTTGACGAACCCTCTAGTAGTTATCTTTTTGTCATGTGAACTGGGTGATTCCTAGGGGGGCCCTAGGGGGGGTAGGTATGGTTCCCCCTGGTTACGCGTAGCATTCGACATCGGGCGGTTTTTGCTATTTTTTTTTGGCCGAATTTTGCTATTTTTAGTGGATTTTGCTATTTTTTTTTGGCCGAATTTTGCTATTTTTAGTGGCTTTCTAAATTAATCCTGGATTAAGGGATTAGGGTTTTGGTATCTATGGAATACCTAAAAACATTTTACATATTGTACAGTGAATGATGAAATTAGATATAATAAATATAAGAGAGGTTTTCCTCAGTTGAGGGTTTCCAATATAAATCTCTGTGTACTATGTGTATGAGCCATTGATTAAATTTTGTTTTGCTTAAGAATCTATATGAATTGATTTACTTCGCAAGTTTAAAACTTACATGTTGTATCATAGCTCATTTTTGGCTTCAGAGAGATGTCTTTGTTGTTGAGGGTTTGGCTCGGTCTTGATAGATCAAGTTTATCTTGGGTTTGTGATAAACCTGGGTTTAGTGGGAGATTTTGCAATGGAGATTCGAGTATAGAAAGAGGAATGGTGAGATCATCTAGAATAGAGATAGATAATTTCAATGGTAAAAACTTTGAGCTATGGAAGCTCAATATGGAGAAACTTCTTGTAGACAAAGAATAATGGATCGCTATGGATCCTGGTACACAGCCTACTGGTACATCATCTACTAGCACAGAAGCTACTGGTACACAACCTACTAGTACACAAACTACTAGTACACCACCTATTGGTATGGCGAAGGAAGATTGGGAGAAGTTGGACAGAAGAACAAGGAGTACTATTCAACTCTGCCTGGCAGATTCGATGTTGTTGAATGTCTCGAGAGAATCTACAACCAAGGAACTATGGTATAAGTTGGGGAATTTGTATCAATCAAAGTCCCTGGAAAACACGTTGTTTCTTCAAAATAAGTTGTATCATCTTAGGATGGAAGATGGAGATTCTGTGACAGAAATATCTAAATGCCTTTAATACTCTGGTAAGTCAAGTTGTCTTTGTTAATATTACGATTGCAGAAGAAGATAAGTCTATTACTTTGTTATGTTCTTTGCCAAAATCTTGGGATAATATGGTTGTAGCAATTGGTAGTACCACTCAATCTACATTGAAGTATGAGGATGTAGTTTCATCCTTGTTATCTGAAGAGATGAGGTGGAAAAGCATGGATAGTCATAGCACAGATGCTTTATTTGTAAGAGGTCGTACCCAAGACAAGAATCCTAGTAAGTCGTCCGGGGGGAGATATAAATCTACAGGTAGATATAAGTCTCTAGGAAAATATTTGAGGAAATTATGGAAGTGTGGTAAAACATGGCATTATAATAAATATTGCAAGTCTAAGAAGGTTGAAAAAACAAAGGGATCTGATAGTACCTCTTCCACAGGGACAAAAACCTCCACTGAAGAAGGAGGTGATGTTTACCTGGAATCTACAAGTACACATGAATACCATGATGTATGGTTGATCAACTCAGGTGCATCATACCATATGAATCCTCACGGGGAGTGGTTCTCTAAATATGAAAAATACAATGGTGGTGATGTATTCCTAGGAGATGACAGGACAACCAAAATCATGGGAAGTGGAAGGGTTAAGTTGTTGCTAAAAGATAGAAGGATTAGAACTCTCCCTAGGGTTCTACACATTCCAAAACTTGCCAGGAGCCTAATATCTGTAAGCAAGTTGGATGATGTAGGAGTGGATACTATATTTGGAAAGAACACTTGCAAGATGGTACGAGGAGAAATGGTGTTGATCAGGGGAGTTCGGTGTGGAAATCTGTACAAGTTGTTGGGAATCACTTATACTAATGGGTGTAACAGTTTTTTTTTCCTTGAGTAGACAAATAAATAAGACAATAGCAATACCATCCCTGAAAAGTAGACCATGATGTGGCATCAAAGACTGGGGCATATTTGAGAAAAGGGCCTTCGAACACTACACGGTAAAGGCATGGTTGAAGGTATGTCTAATTTCACTCTGGATTTTGATTTCTATGAACATGGAATATATGGTCAACAAAATCGAGTAAGATTCCCATCTAGTGCTACAAGAGCAAAGGGGATCTTAGAATTGATACACAGTGATGTGTTTGGACCTGTTCCTGTTCCATCACTAGGTAAGTTTGTGTATTGTGTTTCATTCATAGATGATTTCTCAAGATACAAATTGATTTATTTTCTTAGAAAGAAATCTGAGGTATTTGATAAATTTAAAGAGTTTAAGGCTCTGGTAGAAAATAAGACAGAGAAGAAAATAAAGGTATTGAGAACAGATAATGGTTGAGAATTTTGTGGAAATGAATTCGAAGAATTCTGTAAGAAGTGTGGTATAGCAAGGTAGAAGAATACTCCATACACTCCTCAGCATAATGGAGTTGCAGAAAGGATGAACAAGAAACTAATGGAAAAAGAAAGGAGCATGCTCAGGGGTGCCAAGTTAGGACAAAAATTTTGGGCAGAGGCAGTGGGTACATCATGTTACCTGCTCAATCGATCACCTTCATCAGCGTTGGATGAAAAAATTCCACACGTGGTATGGACTGAAAAGAAACCCTCTCTTCAATGTATTAAAGTGTTTAGTTGTGATGCTTATGTATATGTTCCAAAGGAAAATAGGAGTAAGATGGATAAAAAAGTTGAAAAGTGTATCTTTATTGGTTATAAAGATGGTGTGAAAGGTTATAATCTTTGGAACCCAGAAACTAAGAAGATTGTTTACAACTGGGATGTTGTTTTTAGAGAGGTAAAAGATGTGTCCAAACAGGAATTCCTACCAAGGCAAGATGAACCTGAGAAAATAGAGCTAGAGTTGGATGATTCAAAATTTGAATCATTTGGAGAAGATGAAGAAGAAGAAGAAGAAGAAGAAGAAGAACCTCATACCCCAATATTGAGGAGATCAGTGAGATAAAGAAGGCAACCAGAAAGGTATAGTCCACCTGATTTTCGTTCCAATTTTTTTTTATCTATTATTGATGATGATCCCAGAATTGTCAGGGAAGCAGTGAATTCAGAGGACAGTAAAATCCAGAAGAAGGTCATGGTTGAAGAAATGGATGTCTTGGATAAGAATGAGGCATGGGATATAGTTGAGTTGCTAGCTGGAATAAAATATGTTGGTAGCAAATGGTTTTTTAAGAAGAATTTTAATGCAGAAGAAAAAGTGGAGAAATACAAAGCTCGGTTAGTAGAAAAAGGTTATTCCCAGGTAGAGGGAATTGACTTTGGTGAGATTTTTTCTCTTGTTGCTAAGTTAACTTCTATTATATTTATTTTATCTATTGTTGTTGCTTTTGGTATTGAAGTGGAATAGATGAATGTGAAGACAACATTCCTACATGGGGATATGGAAGAAGAAATCTACATGAAGCAGCTAGAAGGCTTTGTAGTAAAGGGAAAGAAAGAGTTGGTATGTAAGCTAAATAAGTCACTATATGGTCTGAAGCAATCACCTAGGACGTGGTACCAAAATTTTGACATATACATCCTTGGATTGGGATTTGTGAGAAGCAGGGATGATCACTATGTATATTCCAAGAAGGTTGGTAATCACTTCATTTATGTAGTGTTGTATGTTGATGACATGTTGTTGGTAGGAAATAACATGGATGTTATCAAGGAGGTGAAATCGCAACTATCCTCCAAATTTGACATGAAGGATCTTGGTGCTACTAACTTCATTCTGGGAATGGAGATTAAAAGAGATCATGCAAATAGGAAACTCTGGTTGAATCAGAGAAAAAATGTTGAGACGATATTGTAGAGGTTTAATATGCATGGAAGTAAACCGGTAAAGGTTCCTATTCCTATAGGTGTAAAGTTAGCTACAGATTAGTCTCCCAAGACACAGGAAGAAGAAGAGGACATGTCCCATGTTCCATATGCCATTGCAGTTGGCAGTTTGATGTATGCAATGGTCTGTACTAGAACGGACATTGCACATGCAGTGGGATTTTTGAGCAGGTATATGTCAAAACCTGGGAAGGAGCATTGGAAAATAGTAAAGAGGGTCTTCAGGTATTTGTGTGGCACTACCAATTATGGATTGTGCTACCAAGGAAGACCAAGATTGGACAGAGTGGTGGACATACATGGCTTTGTTGATGCAGACTGGGCTGGAGATCTGGATCGCAGAAGATATACAAGTGGGTATGTGTTTAACCTATTTGGAGGAGCAATCAGTTGGATGAGAAAAAGACAAGTTGCAGTATCACTCTCAACTACAGAAGTTGAATACATGGAAGCCACTCATGCAAGCAAGGAAGTAGTATGGTTAAAGATATTGTGTTCAGGTATTGGGTTGGTACAAAAAGCAGTGAGATTATATTGTGACAGTTAGAGTGAAATATTCTTAGAAAAGAACCCAGGTTATCATTCGAAGACAAATCATATTGATGTTCAGTATCACTTTGTGAGAGACATGGTTGAGGAAAAGAAGGTGTTGCTGGAAAAGGTTGACACTTTGAAGAATGTTGCAGATTTATTGACAACGTCTGTGAGCACAAAAAAGTTCTCCTGGTGTAGAGTAACAATGGGAATTGTTGCGCTAGATTGTTGAATATATAACCCTGTGGACCCCTGGATGAAAATAAAATAACAAGTGGGAAAATGTTGGGTATATGTTATATTCTTTGCATGTGTGTGTGTGGGCACGTCAGGTTTGACAACTGCGTCTCATGATCCCTCTAGTAGTGCTCTTTATGTCCTGTGCGTTGGGTGCTTCCTAGGGGGGGCTAGGTATTCCCCACCTAGTTATGAGTAGCATTTGGAAATGGGCGGTAGCTCAGGGCTGATGGGATTCGGGGCAGCGCCCTGAAATTATTTTTGGGCGGTTTTTGCTATTTTTAACAGATTTTGCTATTTTTAGCAGTTTTCTAAATTAATCCTGCATTAAGGGATTAGTGTTTTGGTATCTACGAAATACCTAAAAACATTGTATATATTGTATGGTGAATGGTGAAATTCGATATAATGAATATAAGAAAGGTTTTCCCCGGTTGAGGGTTTCCGGAAAAGACTTTTGTGTACCATGTGAATGAGCCATTGATTAATTTATGTTTTTCTTAAGAATTTATATGCATTGCTTTACTTCGAAGGTTTAAAACTTACACATGCATCTAATGAAAGTATCAAGGTAATACAAAATGATATCTATAGCCATAGGTTTCTCTCAAATAGAGGGAGGCATCTATGATGAAACACCTGATCCAGTGAACTAGATACACTTCCATCCATGAGTTGGAAACTATATCAGATAAATGGATTCTTGATAAGTTTGGATTTCAAGCAAGAGTTTTGATGATCCAAACTTATATCATTAGAGTATTGGTGATGAAATCTTGGTCTTGATGACCTATTCAGAAAGCGTTGTTGTTATAAGTAATCCTTGATTTCTAAATTCAAGATGAAGAATCTGAGTATGATTCACTACTTCCTGGAACAAGAAGTATGACAGATGACCAATAAAATCTTTAGTGAACCAGAAAATCACATCTGGTTGATGCTCTACCTTGAAGTCTTCCATGGTTTCCTATTGTAGAAGGAAGCATAACTATGTAGCCTTAAGTGCACCAGAGACAGATTATATATAACAGTAAGTGTGCAAAGCAATGTGGCTCCACATACATCTTAAAGATTTACTTGACCATGAGATGGATCCTATGTTGATGACAAAGAGCCATATATAAATATACTTAAAGAATGTAATGCCCATATACTTCTAAACATCATTAAGATTCATAAACATTTTATTAGGTAAACTGAAACAATAACTTCTTAGCATAATAGTGACTCTCATAACAACAACTTCAATAACTTAGATTTATCAATAAATATTGATTTCATGACAGAAGGAAATAAATACATAACTTAACAAAGTACATGGTTCTGATGCTAATTGATGTTGTCTATGTGCCTTGCTGCTGCCTTCCTGCTACCTGCTCCTCAGATCAATCCTGCCACAAACAGGAAAATGACTGCCCAAAACTACTGTCCTCCCTGCCAACTAGGAAAACTACCTAGCTCCAGGATATCCGTTGATATCCTGGAGCTAGGTAGTTTTCCTAGTTGGCAGGGAGGACAGTAGTTTTGGGCAGTCATTTTCCTGTTTGTGGCAGGATTGATCTGAGGAGAAGGTAGCAGGAAGGAAGCAGCAAGGCACAGAGACAACACCAATTAGCATCAGAACCATGTACTTTGTTAAGTTATGTATTTATTTCCTTCTTTCATAAAATCAATATTTATTGATAAATCTAAGTTATTGAAGTTGTTGTTATGAGAGTCACTATTATGCGAAGAAGTTATTGTTTCAGTTTACCTAATAAAATGTTTATTAATCTTAATGATGTTTATAAGTATATGGGCATTACAAAGAACCCAATCCTTCCTAATGGATTGACACACAGAGAGATAAATTTTTCTTATATCAGAGTTATGATGAAGAATAAAATTGTATACTTACAATACCTTTCTACACATGAGCAGACTGCAAAAATTTACACCAAACATTTACTTGGTGAAGAACTCCTTTCGAGTTAAGAGGGAGTATGGATGAACTTAGCCAAAAAACAAATTCAGAATACATCGGTATAAGACTTGGCTTGGTGAAGAATGCCTCCCTAGCTGAGAGTGAGTGCTGATGAATGCAGCTATGGGAGACATCGTCCATCTTACAAACCTGTGAGATGTGGAACATAACATCTATGTGAATTCTTTCTCTCATCTTACAAACCTGAGATAAATCCCCTATGAAGCGTTAATGGTTCCTGCCTAGGATAGATTTAGGAATGTAGAGATGGCCTCCTCCATGATGTGAGTGAGACAAAATCCATATGATTATCCGATGTAAAAGTGATCTGTCGAGTTAGGACATGCATGTGGCTGAGCACAAGGTGAACATGGGAAATCCCAAAAGTGTTGCGTACATAATCATGTAAAAATAAATGAAGATGATGTGATGGCCTCCTTTGATCAGTAGCACAGTTGATGAGAAGAATCCAGATGATCCTCCTATTGGTGGTAGTGGGGAAGCAGATTTGTAGAGTGGACGTGCCTATGGACGAGCACAGGTGAACGTGTGAAGACCTGGTTCATCTATGTAATGCAATGAATCAGGTCCATGGAATCCTTATGGATGTTCCCCTAGTGGATGAGAACTAGTGGGTTTATCATATCCTTTGTTATATAATGTTTAAGAGTTAGACCTACTTGTAACCCTAGTTATTGTGTAAAGGGTACATGTCGGTCCTACCTTATTGTGTCTAAAGATAAAAAGTAAAAGATAATTAATAGTAATATTAATATTGATATTAATATTAATTATTATAATTGAATAACTAATATATCTAAGTGAGGTCAGCCCTATTGTGCTAATAGAGACTTCAGTTGATAGGACAATTCTCATATAAGTATAAGTAAATCTTTCATTGTATACACACACACTTAGGTGTTTTTGAAATTTCAGCAAGTACTTCTCTTTGGAAAAGGTGTGCAACTCTCTTGGAAGCTAGTGTTCTAGGGATTAAGCACCCTCTTGTGTGCTAAGTCATTATTGGTGGTGAAAGGTCTTTCTCTTGAAGAATATAGCAAAGGATTTGGTTGGGTTTTTCTTCCTTGTTTGACAAGGGTTTCGCAAGATATATCTTGTGTTCTTGTGCATGGTGTTTATTCTTGTGATCTTGGTTGTTGCAACATTCTTGTTTATGGTTAAGACATGATGAAATTAAATGAACTACATTCTTAACCTAGATTATGAAAAATAAACATGGTATTAGAGCATAGGTCTTGAAAGAACCCATTGCACAAGCATTATTCACAAGAAAAAAGGAAAAACGTCACTGTTGTCGTACATGAAAATTAGGGATTTTTATTGAAGAAGATTTTCAGCCTCAAAACCATCTAGAAAAGTGTGCCCTAACCCAAGTAACTCTTTGGCACCTTTAGCACACCTTTTCAGTGGGTAGATCTCCCGGAAAGTGAAACCCTAGTTTTCAGAAAGTACTAGAAGTACCATAGTACCAGAAGTACCAGAAAACCAGAAGCACTAGTCCATAAATCCGTTGGTCATGTTTGAGGGGTAAAATTTGGATTTTCAGAAATCTGACTGCACCAGCTTACTTGCCTCAGCACAGCGCATCTATCCCTTGGATCATAAATTCAAAATTTGAAGTTTGAAAAATTAGGGTTTCCTCATAAAACCCTAAGTTACAGTTGTAGTTGCAGCTTCAAAATCAATTGCAGTTGTAGTATCAGTTGAAGTATCAGTTGTTGTACCAGTTGCAGTCACCCTTGAAGTCTTTTAAGAATTTGGTAAATATTACCACTGATACCATATGGTGCCACTACCTACAAATGCTATCAGAGGTATGTACTCACATATGTTTAAATTGTTAAGATTTAAAGGGTATTTGTAGGAGAAGGGATCTCTTGCCATAGATCCATAAGGATCTCAAGATCCAACACAATCAGAAGAATAATGCAAACCAGGTTTGATTATTCTGACATGCATCTATTTGTTATGACATTTATTTGATCTAGGTTGCATGTTGAAGTTATGACCATCATACTAATCTTTGGTCAAAATTAAAGTCAATATATTAGATGGATTAAAGTTGAGATCATAGAGTTTATTCTCTAACCCAACCTTCTGTCAAGATAGAATATTGTCCTAGTACAAAACACAGGTTTAAGAAAGCACTTGTTATCTTGAGTGAAGGAGACTTGGAAGAAAAGAAACACACTGGAAGTGAAGACTCCAGGTTTGATTGTTGTAATTGCCATTCCTCTAACTTATATTTATAAAGTTTGCTACATTACAAATAGGTGTTGTAGTTTTGATAACAATCCTTAAAATTGTTTTGATTCTAGAGATGTACTCATTATTCTCCTTTAGGAGATATTCTTGTTTTGGTTCCTCTTGTTTTCTTGTTCCAGACAAGTTAAGAACAAAGGAACATGCTTATCCTTTAGAGGGAGTCAAAACTATTTGAGAAAGAGGAGAATAGAATCATCCTTGAGACAATCAATGAATAATGAATGATCATAATATTTCTATGATTTCATGGGCATAAGCTTGCATGATGCAGTATATGTTCAGAACAAGAGTCTTCACCAAGATAGAAGCCTTCACCAGAGTGAAGCCTGATATTGAACACTTAAGGTTATTTGGGTGCTCAGTGTATCTTCATGTACCCAAAGAGAAGAAGTCCAAGCTATATCCTTTAGAAAGAAAGGATACAGTGAATCTTCAAAGACAATCTAGATCGACACCCTTGGTCAGAGACAGATTGAGACAAGAATAAATGTTGTCCTTGAAGAAGAGATGGCCTTTCAAAGATCCAGAGAATATCAAATGGATATTGACATTGAGACTATACCTTCTCCCCCTTCACCAATTTAGAGGGAGAAAGACATTATTCCAGTTTATCTAGTTTCTCCAGTTGATATGCGCAGTGACATTGCAGCAAGGAATAAAATTCCTACCTAGACTCATTATGCAAGAGGCAGAAAAACATACAAGATTCTTAAGGAACCTTCCGAGAAAGTAAAATATTTTTTCAAATCTATGCTCCAATCATGAGACACTTCATTGATGATAAGACTACATGTATTAGAAAAGAAACAAGAGAACCAGTATGGCCAAATTCCATAACAGAAAAGTACCAATATTCTTTAATAGGATGGTGCATAAGATATTATTCAGGGACCAGAAAGAGAAACATGTGGTAAAGCATGCAACTAATGAAAGTATCAAGGTAATACAAAATGAGACCTATAGACATAGGTTTCTCTCAAACAAAGGGAGTTGTCTATGGTGAAACACCTGATCTAGTGAACTAGATACACTTCCATGCATGAGTTGGAAACTATATCGGATAAATGGATTCTTGATAAGTCTGGATTTCAAACAAGAGTGTTGATTATCCAAACTTATATCATTATAGTATTGGTGACGAAATCCTTGTCCCGATGACCTATTCAGAAAGATTTGTTGTTACAAGTAATCCTTGATTTCTAAATTCGAGATGAAGAATCTAAGTATGATTCACTACTTCTTGGGACAAGAAGTATGCTAGATGACCTATAAAATCTTCAGTGAGCTAGAAAATCACATTCAATTGATTCTCTACCTTGAAGTCTTTCATGGTTTCCTATTGCAATAGGAAACATAACTCTGTAGCCTTAAGTGCACTAGAGACAGAGTATATATAACAGTGAGTGTGAGAAGAAATGTGGCTCCACATACTTCCGAAATATTTACTTGACCATGAGATGGATCCTATGTTGATGATAGAGAGCCATATATAAATATCCTTAAAGAACCTAGTTCTTCCTAATGGATTGAAACATAGGGAGATAAAATTTTCTTATATCAGAGATATGATGCAGAATAAAATTGTATACTTGCAGTACCTTTCTACACCTAAGCAGACTGCAAACATTTACTTGGTGAAGAACTCCTTCGGAGTTAAGAAGGAGTATGGATAACCTTAGTGAAAAAAAAAATTCAAAGTACATCGATATGAGACTTGTCTTGATGAAGAATTCCTCCCTAGCTGAGAGGGAGTGTTGATGAATGCAGCTATGGGAGACATCCTCCAGCTTACAAACCTGTGAGATGTGGAACATAGCAACTATGCCAATTTTTTCTCTCAGCTTACAAACCTGAGAGAAATCCCCTATGAAGGGCTTGTGGTTCCTGCCTAGGAAATAATCAGGAATGTAGAGATGGCCTCCTCCATGACGTGAGTGAGAAGAATTCCAAATGATTATCCAATGTAAAAGAAATATGTTTAGTTAGGACGTGCATGTAGCCGAGCACAAGGTGAACGTGGGAAATCCCAAAAGTGTTGGGCACATCATCATGTGAAAATAAATGAATATGATGTGATGGCCTCCTTTGAGCAGCAACATATTTGACAAGAATAATCCAGATGATCCTTCTATTGGTGGAAGTGGGAAAGAAGATTTGTAGAGTGGACGTGCCAGTGGACGAGCACAGGTGAATGTGTGAAGACCTGGTTCATCTGTGTAATGTAGTGAATAAGGTCCATGGCATCCCTATGGATGTGCCCCTAGTGGATGAGCACTAGTGGGTGTATCATATCCTTTGCTATTTATTGTTCAAGAGTCAGACCTACCTATAACCCTAGTTATTGTGTAAAGGGTACATGTCGGCCCTACCTTATTGTGTCTAAAGATAAAAAGTAAAAGATAATTAATATTAATAGTAACAGTAATATTAATATTTATTATTATAATAATGAATAAATAATATATCTAAGTGAGGTCATCCCTATTGTGCCAATAGACACTTCGGTTGATAGGACAAGTCTCATATAAGTAAAAGTAAATATTTTATTGTAGACACACACACACTTAGGTGTTTTCAAAATTTCAGCAAGTAAATCTCTTTGGAAAAGGTGCGCACCTCTCTTGGGTGCTAGTGTTCTAGGGCTTAAGAACCCTCTTGTTTTATAATTCATTCTTGGTGGTGAAAGGTCTTTCTCTTGAAGAATATAGAAAAGGATTTGGCTGGGTTTTTCTCCCTTGTTTAAGAAGGGTTTCCTAGGATATATCTTGTGTTCTTGTGCATGGTGTTTATTCTTGTGATATTAGTTGTTGCAACATTATTTTTTATGGTTAAGACATGATGAAATTAGATGAACTACATGCTTAACCTAGCTTATGAAAAATCAATAGATTTGTCCCTTAGGAAAAGGAGGGATTTTCCATATTTTCCTCTAACCAAAATGGCGCTCCCCTTGAGTTAGAGACAGAGTGCCAATGGAACTCACTAAACAAGGAAAAGGGGTGGCACCCTAATGTAGTGGTACTCCCCCATCATGGCCAGGAGGGCACCAACCTTCATAAATGCTCAAAAAATGGCACTCCCCCAGCATGTCTAAGGGCACCACCATTCATAAATTTCCAAAACATGGTCGATTTTCCAAGTAAAAAGCATGTTTATGGCCTTGAAATGATGGGTTTATTCTATTGGACAACTGAGAGAGGGGGGGGGGGTGAATCAGTTGTCACCGTGCTTAAACAATTATGCTTCTTTTAAAATCTTTACAAAGCACTCAATGATGATCACAATAATGCAGAGAGATAAACAAAAGGCACATTCAACATCGGTCACATATATGAAAAAGACAGAGACAGGTAATTCCTGAGGAAACCCATACAGGGTAAAAACCTCCTTTTCTTTATATGATAAGTATTATCTACATTCTTTACATTATCATACATATGAGCACCAACTCATTGTGAGGCTACAACCTCTGTTTTTGCAAGCTGCAACTTGCTGAGAGCACCGACTCTCTCTTTGAGGCTTACCGACTTCATTGTTTCTCTAGCACCCACTGGGAGGGCCTCAGCCTGGTTTCTCTAGCACCAACTAGAGGAAGCTTAACTCCTCTAGAAGGAAGCACCAACCCCCTGGTTTCTCTAGCACCAACTAGAAGGAAGCACCAACTCCCTAGTTTCTCTAGCACCAACTAGAAGGAAGCACCAACTCCCTGTGTTCAAGCACCCACTTGAACCTTTGAGGACACCAGTCTTCCCTAGCACCTCCCAACCACCTTGAATAATAAATTCTTTGTTACTGAAACTTACTATAGCGATATAAAATTATTCAATGGCTTACCAGCCCTATTGTTGTTCTGTTACGCTGCTTTGTCCTGTCTGCGTTAGTTCCTTCTGCACGCCCCTTGCACTTTCTGTTCTTCTACCTTTTATACTCTCTGCACCATATCCCTTTGATGCAACCTTCCTCTAGCGTGCATCTCTGCTCCTGCGCTCTGCCTCCTTGTTCACACTTGAATTTTCCCCACAACAACAACAACCATAGCAACTCCAACAACAACAACAACTGCTTCTCTTCTCTGTACCGTGTATATATAGCTTCTATGCATCTTGTGCATGCAATATTCGCCATTCCTCTGCATGCTCATACCGCACCAATCTCCTCCACATCTCAAGTGCTCTGCATGATCATCATCGCGACTCTTTGACTTCTCTGGCAGTTCAACCACGCGTTCAACATCACTGGGTGTTATGCTGAGATTCCTCAGCCTCTCTGGAAGTTTTAGACTCTTCGTCTTCTCTGTGAAAGTCGAGCTCACCTTCTATGTTTCAGTTACAGGCCTCAATGCCCATCCAGCTGTCAATCGCCTCCATGAACATATTCATCCCTCTTGAAGATTCTCAGAGGCTCTTCACCTTCTCTATCAATCATAGCCAAGTGTCTTTGAGTCCTCTGGCTGAATCCATTAGTGGTTTCTGGTAGTTATACTATGTCGTGCTACAGTTGCCCTTCGATCTTGTTCAAATTCACCTGCATTGTTGGATTGATTCCATGGGATCTTGTATTCATTTCGGCATCTCGGCTTTCGTATGATCCAGTGTCTCGACACTCCCAGACACGATCCCCGAAATTTTGAGGTAGAGCTCATCTGCACTAGGTCCTTCCTCCACGTGACCACACGTGGTGACCACAAGTTGTGCTAAAAGGCGTTGCGAACTCATGATCTTCATTGACCCTGATCGATGGTTCATGATCTCAATGAATCAACGGTCTAGATATTTTCGAGATCTCGCATCTCGTTGTTCCTTAGTTGGAGGTTCTCATCACTCCAAGTTGTGATAGGCGAAGCTCCAAGATGGAGCTCAGATCAACGATCCACGTTCTTGGTGATCCGACGGTCCTGATCTTCTCGCGATCTCGCATCTCGTTGTTCCTTAGATGGCGGGTCTCAAGTCACGATAGCCGAGACTCCGAGATGGATTCGGATCAACGGTCCAGAATATTGGTGTATTGACAGTCCAGATCTCTTCGTGAACTCACATCTCGTAGTTCCTATGATGAAGGGTCTCAAGTCACGATAGTTGAGACTCCGAGATGGAGTCGGATCAATGGTCAAGAATCTTGGTGTATTGATGGTCCAGATCTCTTTGTGAACTCGTATCTCGCAGTTCATGTGATGAAGGGTCTCAAGTCATGATAGTCAAGACTCCAAGATGGAGTCGGATCAATGGTCAAGATCAAACCTTGATCTGACGGCTAAGATCAAACCTCGATCTGATGGCTAAGATCAAACCCTTTTCCTTTGACTTTCTAGTCAGTGATATGACGATCTTTCGCCACATGTCCTCTTGATCCAATGGACCACAACTGTCATATCCACCTTGCAGCTTCACCATATCTAACGGCTATTGGTCCTTCATACTTCCCCCAGATCCTATGGCCCAGAGCTTCTTGCGATTTCGCCACTTCGCCGTGTGATTTCTCGACACCTTCAAGTTCTGATCTACGAAACCCCGGAATGGAGTCAAACCAACATAATTTGGCCTTTCGCATTTCACCTCTTCTTGCACTTTAATGAATGTGCAATTTCTCTCTGATCCAACAATGGTCGGATCTTATGCTCAGATATGACGCCTAAGATCTGTCCTCCTCTCCTGTGCGTTTTTCTTGTCTACAACCATTGCATTCAACTCTGCGCTAATTCCTCCTGAGCTTACTTTGTTCTTGTTTTTCCATCGATGCAGACTCTGATCCTGCCATCTTCACTATTGTACTTGCCATCAATGACAAGCATACGCTACCTGTTAAACATTTTCCAACAATCTCCCCCTTTGGCATTGATGGCAACTAAGGCACCCAAATTCTTTTCTCCCCCTTTCACATCAATGTCAAAGAAGAGACATGCTCCCCCTAAGCTATTGCAGTAATTTTAGGAGGCATTCAGATATTTAAACAATACAAAACTCCCCCTAACAAGATGAACGCTTTTAGGTGTGAAATGAAATGACACCCAGCTTCTGTCTAAGATATTCAAACGGTGTCTTGGCTAGGGGTTTAGTAAAGATGTCTACAATTTGTTCTATAGTGGGAATGTAATGGACCTGAAAAATCTGATTGGTGACCTGCTCTCTCACAAAATGATATTTTATGGGAATATGTTTGGTCTTGGAGTGGAAGACAGGATTTTTAGACACGCTGATGGCACTAGTGTTATCACAATGAATTGGGATCGGTGCAATGTATTTTACCTCTAACTCTGCAAGTGTCTAAATCATCCATAATACCTATGTGCAACAAGTAGCAGCAACAATGTACTATGCCTCTGTGGTTGATAAAGAAATGGAACCTTGCTTTTTACTAAGCCAGGCTACTAAGGAGTCACCCAAGAAGAATGCTCCTCCACTAGTGCTTTTTCTCTCATTAACACAGTTTGCCCAATCTGCATCTGAATAAGAAGTCAATTGAAGACTTTGATTTATGGGATACCACAGACCATAAGTCATTGTTTCTTTTAAATACCTGAATATCCTTTTGACAACTTGCAAATGACTCT